>JAOWBC010001714.1:16774240-16792794 GCA_028566105.1 Hypoplectrus providencianus
CACCTAATGTGCAGGTTTTTTGGACTGTGGGAGGAAACCGGAGTACCCGGAGTAAACCCACGCACCCACGGGGAGAATCTGCAAACTCCATACAGAAGTGCCTGGCGAACTCGCGACCCTCGGCACCAAGCACTCTTGCTGTAAGGCATGAGTGCTAACCACTGCGCCACCGTGGGGCCCCACAAATATTTAATTCCCAAATAAAACAAGACACAGAAACTAATAGCTGTATGATCCATAAAACTGTTTGCATTCATAAGTAAACTATCCTGTCATGTCAATCTCACTTAATCCTTTGTCCTCTGTGTACCTTATAGTATGGCTGGGAGTGAATGGGGGCACCCCCCTCTGTCCGCTGCAGGGATTGTTTCACCTGCTCCACCTTGATCGCCAGGTGGGCCTCAAAGTACCGGCGCAGGGCCATGCAGGTGTGCTTGGCCGTCTGCCTGCTGGAGAAAATCTCATCATCACTCAGCAGCGCACCCTGGTCCTCAGGATTCAGGATCTCGAGTGTGCTAATCTGGAACAAGTGAGGTCATACCATACATTAGTACCACAGAAGTCAGTTACATCATTTTAGCTGAGTAACTTTTAAAGCATATTGTATTTTCTGTGACTGATATGCATGGCTAAGTATACATGGTCACAGTGAATTTCACATGCAGTGGGCTGCTGGTTCTGTCCTACCAGATTGACAAGGCGTCGGAGCCCGTCCTGCCTGTCAAAGAGCTCCAGGACGGCACGGAAAGAGAAGGAAATTGAGAAGAACATGGTGGCGTGGCAGCAGCCGGATGCATGTGAGCACTCCAGCAGCCACAGAGTGTAACCAACCACATCTGACAGGATGGAGTGGGGCAACATGCACACCTTGAGAGGAAAAGACAACCCAATGAATACAAATGTGTGATGCAAGATCTGACAACATTTTTCAGCAAATACCTTACTCAAGATGATTGTGTGAAAGAATTTAATGGACTGTATTTATCACCCTAATTGTACAGCATTAAGAAAAAACATTCATAGAACAAGCAATACTCAGTAGATAAGACAAATACCATCAAGCCAACATTTCTTTCTGTTTTGTATTGGGCCTATGTTGTGTTTTAAGGCAGTGTTTACTCATACTGTCATTGCTTTTCTACGGTTGACTTGCTTCTTTACTGTTTACTTGCCTCTTCATGTCTACTAATGTATTCATTATTACATCTTGTATTTTGCTGATGCCTCTTGTAACAGCACAATCCTCTTTGCTGCTCTCACAATGTAAAGTTTCCTGCTGTGGGACTAATAAAGGAGTATCTTATTTTATTCTATGGTGTTAAACATTTAAATAAAAAAAAACAAAACATTATTTGTAACTGCAATAAAACAGATGGGCATGTTGTGTCACTAAATTGTAAAGCAGCTATCACAGTGCATATTGACACCTTGCCAAGCCCCTAAGTCTTGCCTTGCCACGTACAGAACCAAAAAAAGTTTTGACTAAACAATCCAAGCAGTATTACGGAGTGTGTTTTTGCATGGTGTGTGTAAGTTTTGTACCCTTTCCATGGCATCCTGGTTATAGGCAAGATAGTAGAGGCACAGAGACACTCCGGTCGCTGCCATAGATGGCCTGGGGATTTCCAGCAGCTTCTGAACTCCTCCATGAGCCACAAACTCTGCAGCAAACTTCTTGTGTAGCAGCAGAGAAGCCAAATACTGAGAGAATAGAGAAAAGTGAAGAAATAAGTCAGAAGAGCTCTGGCACCTTGGAGGGGCAACTAGATGAGATAATGTTTACCTTGAGAGCCTCAAAGGTCAGCTGCACATCATTGGTCTGCTTTAGATCCATATAATGCATGAGCAGCTCACGAGCTCCCATCTGCATAAAAACCGCCAGCAGCTGCAGGACGGAGGAGGAATGGGCGTTGAGAGCTCATATATCATGTAAATTCACATTACTATGGAGCCCTGTAAACAGTGGGGTGATGTAACATTAAAAAACCCTGTTAAACTGAAAATGCATGAGGTAACTCATCTTAACCCACCATAAGACTTTTTTTTGTATCAACAAAAAACAGTAATTTCTTTAATCATAATTAAGAAAGACTGACATCTGCTGGTCAATCTGTGACAAGGCAAGGGAAATGTGTAACTTAAAATAAAGTGTTAACCAAAGTACATCTACATGCTGCAAGATTAAGTTTTACGATCCACTGTGTGGGCTCCTCGTACTGGACATACCTCCTGATATTCTCCCAGAGGTGTGAGATACTGCAGGATGAGTCTCTGCTCAATTTCTGGGGTCAGAGGGTACAGATGATAATTGTTGCCAATGACCCAGGGGCTCATTTCAGACCAGCTGCTGTTGGAAAGCTCGCTGAAGGCTCTCTCTGGGTCTGGCAAAGAGAAATTAAGCTTCTGTTTTGAGGTCCTGCCGCTCTCCCTATCTGCCTTCCTTTTTAGGTAACTGCTGCCATCTGACATCAGACCAGCATGTGTTAGGGAACCTGGGGCAGACATGGGCTTCATCATGGTTTTAACAGCCGAGTTGGCACGGCTGCTGGTCTTATGATGGGAGTTGAGTCGGAACGAAAGCTCGTTTTCAGGCTCGATGGTTGAGAAGGGAATTTCACCATCCTCCTCTGGCCCAGTCCCCTCCCTTTCAGCTCCGTTTCTCCCTGGTGTGAAGGGCTTCTCTTCAAAGCCTCCGTCAACAGTCTCCTCATCCAAAGGTAGCAAAGGCTCACTCAAAGTCTTCCTGGGGCTGGGCCGTTTGATTTCCCTTTTATTCTCAGCATCCTTATCCTGAAGCTCACGCAACCGATGCAGCATCAAAGGCACCTGTCAGAGTGAGGCATGAAAAACAAGTTGATGGATAGTTGCTATTTCACATCACCTACTGATGATGAGCAAACTGCTCTGATGCTTTGTGGGATAACACAGCTCTATCGGTTGCTGTAATACCTTGTCTATCACAGTGTACTTTTACATTATTCATAGAAATAAAACTGACATTTAAGACAGCAGAATCCCCTACTGACCAGAACAGAGTTCTCCTCTCTGTAGTTGGCTGCAATGTCCTGGTTCTCCATAGCGCCAGCCAACAGGCCTGTGGCATAGATTCTGAGGGGCTGCTCAGCCTCCTGAGCCCACTTAAACAACCTTTCAACTATACCCTCCTGAAAAAAAACAAATACATGAAAGAAATACATATCGAAAAAGAAAATAAATAGATTCTTGATAACATAAATTATAACTAATTTAAAGTTAAAGTATTAACACGATAGGTTATTTTCATACTTTTTAAAATTAACTTTTATTATACTTGTCATCTGTTTACTTTTTAAAGTCACAGTGAATGTAAGATGCCCTTCTATAAACTGCCAGAGAGCGGTGGTCAAAGTGTAACTACTGGCTGGACTTAGCCTCCACAAACAGGAATGACAACTTCAGACAGTAAACAGTGTTGTCTATGGTTATCCACATTTGATGAGGTATGGTCTCTGTGATAACTTGGCTCTAGATTCCTACATTATGACTCTCAGTTTTTAAACCAAGACTACTCAAGTATCCTGCCTTTAACTTCTGTTGCTATTAAATATTACCCTCTGAGCCGACAGCAGTTTTAAACATTTGGTTTAAATAAAATTGTACACCCTGTTGTCTCATTTTTTACTGGATTGTATATGTCCTGCGCCTACACAGAAAACACACTAGCATAGCTAGACGTAAGGTAAACTTAAAAGTGTTTTGTGCAGTATAAAACACAGTTATAATGCCATTAGTAATGCCAAGGTAATCTAAATACACAACTTTTTTCTAAGCGTCGATAGGCGTTAACAATATGGAGATGGGGGATGTCTGTTTTAACCAAGTGATTCATGGCCTCCAAGTTTGGCTGACGAGCACAGAATTTAATGTTTTTTACAGGATCTGGTTAGTCAAATGATTTATGTTGGGCCACATTTGAAATGAAACATTTAGAATAAAGAGGAAAAAACACAATTTCAATCTTAGATTTGGTATGTTTTCTGACAAAAGCTTTCATCACACTCCCCTTTGAAAATCCTTTGATCATCACTGTAGCAGTTTCCTATGATAAATACAGTCTTTTTTTTTTCTTTTTTTTAACAAAGAAAGCAAATCTTTCAAACCCATCAGGTGATGTGGGTTTCAGAAGGAAAAAAAAAATCACAAAAAGGTTAGTTCTTAGTGGAATCACAGCCAAAGAAGCGAGACTCTTCTGTTCCCTTGTTTAAAGCTTCTTCTTTGTTGGAGTGATGGTTGACATTTAATTATGCCGGTGTGCTAAACACAAATATATACTAATTCTAGTAAAAGGCTTATACTTTTAAAAGCTAAACACAGCTGTTGAATATGCATCTATAGACCTGCATGAACATTACAGCTAAAATTATTTAGCAAACTGTTTGAACAACAATGCAAAGAAAAATAAACTAAATGCTGTCATCTTTAATGAACTCAGAAATAACCCACCTTCTCCTGAAAGACCACAGCTGTCTCCAATCCAGGCATAATGTTCTGAAGCAGGCGACAAGCTGCTGCATTGAGGGAAAATTCTCTGCTTGTCATCACATAGCTATTCACCAGCTAGAAAAGAAGAATAAAATGCATCATCTTCTGACCCAAATGTTAAAAAATTCTTGCTAATTTTAATAACTCTTCAAAGTAATCCATCTTACTGTATTCATAAAGTCATCATTTTTGAACAGGATCTTGAGCAGGTGCCCTAACACACATTCTGGATCAGCTCTCCCTAGTGGCCAAGAAGGAAATGTCACAAACACACACCATATTCAAATCTCCACTAAAGTTCCCTTTAAGCGTTTTTTTTTTTATTTATTTTTTTTTTTAATTTATCTTACCAGGGTGTCGATCATCAAAAGGGTCTGGGTCAGCTTTGTGGTACTCCTCCGTCTCTTTTTCTACAAGCTCTGAGATTCTGAAAGTTATAACACAACACCCCATTTACCTTCCTTACATCACATCTGCATCTGCCATTACAAAGCTTGTGTAACAAACTAATCATAAATACTTTAACTAAAATACTTACTTAGTGAGAATGCTGACCAGCTCCTGTGTGCTGCCTTGTTGCTCCCTCTCCCACTGTTCCAGTAGAGCAGTCAGCTCTGCCTTGGAGTCCACACTGGCAGATGCCGACGCCATAGCGCAGCCTGTCAGGGTGGCATTCACTGAATTAATATGTATTCATTATCCTTATTAACACAATATACTAAATTAAGATGAGGATTGAAGGCTGATTCTGCTTCTCCACTTGAAGAATGCCTTAAAGCTGCTTGCCACCTTCTGTACCACAGAGCTTTTAACCCCTATTCTTCCTACAGGTCGGCTGACATGGGGCTGATGTACACTTAAAGAATTCAGGAGGGAGTGTGCCTTTGCGTTTGCAGCTCTTAAATTGTGGAGCAGCACCTGTCTTATTAAATATGCCCCCTCCACTCTCTCTTTTAAGTCCTGGCTCAAAATATACATTTAATCTCTAGTGTTTAAAAGTGAATATTTTAGACTGGTGCCTATGATTTATTAATTTGTCTCTTTGTGCTGTACGGTTCTTCTTAACCTTTGTTTCTTTAATTCTAGAACTTGATCCACCTACTCTGCTATGTACAGGGGTCAATATGTATTGTTCTTAAATATGCTTTATAAACAGAAATTAGTTGTTTAATTGACGCTCCAAGAGGTTATAACAACGTCTGCTGCTAATTCTCCTGGTATATTCATAAAACGTCGAGGGAAATCACCAATCAGTCGCCTAAAAGGCAGCCTTTCGTTGAGGTCAATGCATGCCTTTAAAATCAGGAAAGCAGAGAAGGAGCTGATTTGCTCCATCGCTTCACCAACGCCAAACAACTGGGTGTGTGCAGGTGCAGCTGCCCTCAAGGGACTGTAACTGTCAAACTCTATATCCTACCAAGTTAGCACACAGGTTCAAATATTTTAGCATAAATTCTGGTTTGATTAGGAATAAAAATCTCAGCACAAATAATATGCATGTCCTGCATGCACTGCATGTCTACTCGACACTCACTGTACCAGCAGCAGCAAACAGACTCTGCCTGTTGCGGTGTTTGGCTAGCTAGACTGTGGCTAAACAAGGAAGCTAATATGCTCTGCTCTCTAGCGACACTCTTAAAGTATGCATTTTGGAATTCCAGTGCATTGTTTACATGTAACCCTTGCTGCCCAAATATGTACAGCCTATTGTGTCAGATTCACATCACACTTCAACCGACCAAGCCTGCCTGTACATGTACCCTAGCTGTGATATTAGCTAGCAGCATCACAGGTAAACCTGGCTACATGCTAGCATGCTAACTTTACCTCGTTGTTCCGCTCAGTTCTTCTTCGGTTTTACCAGATCCGCCAAGACTCGTATCCACCAATATCGGTCCGAGCTAAATTGCTCCAGGTGAATGTCCAAGCATCGATCAACGTTTCACAACAAAAGCTTAATTTCCCTTATTGTAGCTTTGTGTTCACGGTTTATTATCATTATGGCGAACACGTTCCTCACGTCATTTGAAGAGCGACAGTCCACTTTTAATGACGAAACAATGCAACAGCAAAACATTGCGAAATAGCATTTATTCAAATAGATCCATTATTTCAAATCAAGTAGAACACGTTTTTTTCCGACAAGATCATACACATTTATCAATCAGTAACATTCACATATAAAACTATTAGTTTTGACGTAAGAGCAACGGGATTCGGTTCAAATAGATGTAATATAAAAATAATAACTGCTGCAAAAGCATAATACTATGAGTATCAAATGAGTGGTTTTAATGCTGATTATAAAAACAATTGCTGCCATATATAAGGGAAAAGGTATTAAAAAAAATAGTGTGATTAAGGTTTATACTGTGTCAGTAAGCAATTATTTTCTTGTGCATGAATAACAATGGCACATAACCATATAATGACTTGCAGTAGTTATAATAAGAAACATTCCCTTTCTTAGTAACCTTAGATTAGAAGATTAAAGAGGCTGTGTCACTTCTCATACCTGTGGTGAGGTCATAGGTTCAATGCCTCAGTTTAACTCTTCATAATGGCCCACATGTAGGGGAACTTCCATATAAAACAGTAAATTTGCATGTAAAACTGACTTAATTATGGATTCAATGATCTGGAAAGGAAAAAAAACCTTCATTCACAACAAATTAAATCACATTATAGTGCAACAACAGGTAGCAGGATAGTTATCAGCATTAACTTTGAACTCATTCCCATAAACAAAGTAAATGTGCGATTTCCCTTTCCACGAGTAGGTCACCTTGGTGACAGGGATCAGCTCTATGGTTTGACGCTGTAGACAAAGAGGGCAAAAATAGCATGTTAAACAAACCCAGACACATAGGCTTTGATCATACGTATTGTCTACTCTGTTAACATGGAAAAAATATTATTGTTTTATCTTCATTTGTATGCTATAAATAAAGTTGCTTCACTACCTGTTGCAGGATGCGTGAAGTCTGGGAGAACTTTCCCTGATGTTCGCTGACCAGGCGCTGTGCAGCATTCACAATTGTAGGGTCTGGGAAACCCATCACTGGGTACACCTGCACAGAGTAGTAAAAAAATATCAATCAGATAGTTTGGATTCTTTTTAAGCAGGGTTGTGTGAAGTGTCAGTTCACTATACACAGTAGATGGCGGCAGCATGCCCAAGATTGAAGAAACAGACGGGACTGCCGACATGGAAGATACACAATTTTCCATTTTAGTTAAGTGTTCTCTTTTTTACATGGCCAGATACTGAAACCACAAGATTATATTGAAAAAAAAACAGTAATTTTACTGTTCAAGTGGTGAAACATTGTCAGTTTCTTTGACAATTGTGACCCTGAATTAAGTATTAGTATAAAGGATGGGGCATATTTAAATTGTATAAACACAGTTCCCAGGCTGCAGAGTAAGAGATGAGTGACAGCTGTATCATCCTTTTCCATTAGTTTCACACAGGATGCATTCAGTCACAGTTTCTCTGGGTGGCCACCACATTTTGTGGTTACTCAGTGTTGAGAGCACAAAACAAATGTACTTCCTTTGAACCTCGTAAGGCAAAGATGTAATATGAGCCACATATGAGCAGTGTATACAAATGTATTGAGGAGTATGTGACTGAAAGGCATGTGATGTTGACATCCTGTTCTTGCAGATATAAATGTAAATGTGGGACACTGTTATCAGAGTCTAATAGGAAAGGCAAAGTGACAGTTCTATATCTCGTGCCCCCTGAAGAAGTTAAAACAGTTATTCACCAGATACTGAGAGTCCCTGAAAAGCTCCTTGCCGGACACTTTGCTGAGGTTTTCCACCTGCAGCCCACTTGACTGTTCCACAACATAGTAATCAGAGTTGTTTGTCCTGAAAAGATGCAAATAAATCAGAAGAAATCACATTTGTCAGTTGTGCAACTGTGATACAGCATGTATAACTGTGTTTCAGATCATTAATAAAGATAAAGTTAACAGCACCATTTAACAGTGAGGTTGATGTAAACCAGAAGCTGTTGTTTTCCGCGACATGTGTCACATTGCTTCGATCCTTGTCCATGACAGTGGCTGCAACTGTAAACACAGTACTGCTTAGTTACTCTCAAAATCTTTTAGGAGAAACACAAGCTGTCCCATTTGTAAACTGCACTTTTGCCTCATTGGAAATCAATGCAGTGCAATGTGTAACACTTACTTTTCCCTCCCTCTGCCGCTGCAGTGATGGCATCTATCATCCCCATGGCGGTAACCAGATCCATTGCAGACCCAGCAAACTTTCTGTCAGGAGTGTCAAAAAAGAAATCATGTGATCTTGCTAAAGGGCTTAAAGTAAACTTTTTTTCAAAGAGGAAATATATAAATGACTTACATTCCCAGCACCGGCACAGTCTTTGCAAGGTTTTCGTCCCATTCCAACACAAGCATGGCAGGGCTGTAAATCAAATGTTTCTCATCAGGAAATATCTCTAATAGCAATTGCAGGAGCCTTTTCTTCCTCAGGTGTTCTATAATTTACCTTCATTGAAGATGTGTAGGGAACCTTTATAATCTGTTTATCATCCACAAAAAAATTGGGTGCTTTAGCAGGAATATCCCAAGGACCTGGGGGCTGCTGGGCAAAGGCATCCACTGGCTGGCCTGATAGATAAAACAACATAGCTATCAGTGAGCAGAAGAATTCAACCAATGATAAACTAACTGATGAACAAGGTTTAAGCACTGTACCACAGTATGGCTCGTGACTCCACTCTGTAGACCTTGATTCAGTAAATGTTTCCAGGCGGTACTAAAACAAAGCATGGGTGGAGAAAACAAACAGGAAGAGCTTTTACTTTGTACATTTTACTTTCACTAAACATACAGAGCTGCAAGATACACTTTCTTGCAGGTATTCCAAATATTCAAACATGTAAAAAAAAAAAAAATCCATTTTACCCTGTATGTGTTAAATGCATCCATGCTGGTGATCACACCATCCTTTGCTGGTGCCGAACTGTAGCAGCACTTACTGGAGGCATACAGGGCAAATGCCTCCCGGGCAGTATCTTCAGTTATAGATGGGATACTGTCAGCAGTGGGGGAATAAGATAAAGTACGTCACGCAGTTTAATCTTTTAAGAGGAAGTGATGGCTGTAAGAGTGAATGTAGAGCAGAGATTGCCTTGATCTTACAACACATCCTGAACATTTTCTGCAATATCCCAAGCTGTCTTGTAAATAATAGAGAAATAATTTTGCTTACTTCCATTGCGGTTGTTGGGGTCCAGGTTCCGGTTGAGGAGCTGGGAAAGAAGGCATTGGAGGGGGCAAAAACCCACCTACGACAGATAGTGAACATTTTTAACTGTTAATTTTGTTTTAAAACATTCATTCTTAGTGCTGTTTTTTCACTTCATTGGATACTTAAGATCATTTCAGGGTTTATAGAGATTATGAGGAGTAATATTTAATAGTAATATTTAAACACATTTAAAGGTACTCAAACAAAAAAAAAATACCAGACTATCAAATCTGAAATGTAACTATAAATGAGATTGTGAAAAAAAAAGTTTACTAATAAATAAATGTATACACACTTCATGAAATATTTATTTATTTCAGTAAATGAAAATTTGATATTTTTGAAAAAACTAATACTAAAAGAATGTGCAGTACAGGTATTGTAAAGGATTGACTTGGATTGTGTACATGTTTGTGATAAAATTGCTCATGGTGTGAACAGGACAGTATTGTGAAAGATGTTCAGTCACGAGACTGTCAGTTGGGATAATTGGACTGTAAAGGAGGACGAGGAGTATACTTTACCTCCTCCTCCCGCCACCGTTCCTTCATAGCCAGGCATGCTGTCAAACATGCTGGCCGGAGGAGCACTGGGGCCCTGGGACTCAGCTGAGGGTGGGGCAAACATCGCTTAAAAGAAACCAGAAGAACCAGTTCAGTCATATGAATGGATGTGAACTTTTTTAACAGGTTAAATCTCGCAAAGTATTACTGCATTATATACAGCCGATTGAAAATACCCAGTTAGAGACTACAAGGTGCAGCATTGAATCTTTTCAGAAATAAAAAAAACAGCTGAATTCTTTAAGTTGTAACGTGTTTCTACATGACTACACCTGAAGACAGCGTAGTGAGAGGGAGACTTACCTTGCCCCTCCGCGTTATAATCCATTCTGAGATGTTTAACGATTACACTAAAGACTCACAAGCAGGTTACGGTCTTCTATCAAACACTAAAACGTATGCAAAGGAAGTATCGCACCCGACTCCCACAGCTAACCATGGATGTTTAGGCAGGTAACTTGCGCGGTGACAGATGCCTCAAGTAACCTGCACGTAGAAAGTGACGTCACTCTGTAGTGTCTTCTGTGTGGCCAACGGAAGCGTGCAATTCTAACTCGATTAAATATCTTTACACAAATAACAAAATGACTTAGAAGTTTAATGCTAAAGATTGATTAGAGATTAGTTTAGCTTACCAGGTGCCCCCGCTGCTGCTGGAACATAACCAGGGTTGGTCAGTCCATAAGTTGGGTTCTGGTGGCTGTGAAGTAACGGGAAACGAAAGTTAGGGCAGTGAGCTGAAAACGTACAGAAAACATACGACCATTCGATGCGACACTTACTTCAACACAGGCTGGTACTCCATATTTCAAAACACTGTGAAATAACCAAAAGAGGAACAAGTTCTCATGTAAGTGCACGCACAGGCAGTGGGTTACCAATAATCATGTGACAAAAAGCAGATCATTCACCTTTTATCACTCCTCCCAATCCCTGAAAACTTGTCAGCAGCTATTCGATTCCTCTTCTTGATTGTTAAAGCAGAATTAAAACTAGACCTTTTAGTTCCGCTTGACGGAACACGCTAGGGTAGATTACTGATGATAACGCACTCACTTTTTACTGTTTAGAGAAGTACAGCAAGCCTACCCAAAATATATCAAGATCTCAGGAAGTGCGCACAAATCCGTTTCAGACAGTAAACAGACGGGAAATTATAGTGGGCGTGCAAAAGTGCGTAAAGCTTAAAATATCATAACTAAACACCCAGAGACACATCAATAGACACTACATGTTTAATATTGTTTTAATAAATTGCTTTAAAAGAGAGAAATATAAATTCTAGCGGCTAGCAGGCTTCTGAAAGCACTGTTGTTGTGTCGTTGATGTAAAACTACAGTACCCATGAGCCTTTGCGGGTCATACGGAAGTCCTTTTCTTTCCTTCCGCCGTTGCCGAAGTCCCTTTTGGATTTACATCGGCGGGTGAGTTGTTACAATCTATGTTCATCAGCGCAATAACGAGTGTTATTTGAAAATCCTGATATGGATTACCAATCATAGATGCTAACTCTATATTAGTTAAACAATATTAACCGTATTTTCATCGTATATCGTCTTTAATGGGTCGTTGTGGGCTGAGGTGTTGCTTCCAAAACGGCTGACCGGGTGCTAGCGCTCTCCCCGTGAAATGGGGTTGTGGTGTTCAATAATAGCCCGCAGTACAGCGTGGCTTTCATAGACGCATTGTTGAATTAGATTTCTCAATTGCCAACGCTGTACTTATGTTATTTCTTTGAGTTAGAATCATTGTTAAAGCGGAATGCAGTAGTGTAGCATGGCTAGCTAAACATTTACTGCGCCGTAGAAGCTAGCTAGCCAGCCGACTAGCTAGCTGACGTTGATCAGCACGTTTAGTTCCCTTGGAGCTCACTTAAGAGAAAAGTCGATTACTTAATTCAGTAATATTAGTCCCATGCTGGGTAATCGCCGTTGCTGGCTTTAAATGTGGTGGGGCAGCAGTTTCAGAAACAAACATTTGCTCTTTAATTCCTTGTAGCAAATTTTATTGCAATGTAGTATATAATTATGTTCAAGTCGTTGTAACCTTTTCTAATTTTGTATTATTTGTCTCCCTCCATAGTCACAATGGCAGCCCTCAGACCCCTCACAAAGCCCAAGATTGTCAAAAAGAGAACCAAGAAGTTCATCCGCCATCAGTCTGACCGATATGTCAAGATTGCGGTAAGTATGTTACCTACTGGAATTCCTCAGCTTGGTTAAACCACGGTTACCTGCTGGGGTGGACTCGCATGTGAAAATACTTGAATATATTTTTCATATGTTCAACAGAAAAATTGGCGTAAGCCCAGAGGTATTGACAACAGGGTCCGCAGGCGGTTCAAGGGCCAGATGCTGATGCCCAACATTGGTTATGGTAGCAACAAGAAGACCAAGTACATGCTGCCCTCTGGCTTCAAGAAGTTCCTGGTGCACAATGTCAAGGAGCTGGAAGTCCTGATGATGAGTAACAAGTAAGTTTTGTGTGCACATACTGCAAAACTGAAGTTATTGGTTCTAGGCATGCAAATGGTTTGTATTTGCAGGGCTTTTGAGATACCCATGCAGACTTTTGCAGCCACTCAAATACACTGGAGGTGTAGCTACTTTAAAATCCAAATAGAAGAATAAACTTTAACTTTAAAGTGAATATATTAAAGTTTAGGGTGGATTTATTGAATGTTACATTACAAAATGTAAGATACCATTGTGAATTGCATTCAGCACTGTAAAATGAATTGGAAGAGGTCTAAAATACCTCAGTATGTAGAAAGAAGTGTTTATAAGTTAGGGCAAAGTTGTAAACTGAACCTTAAATGGCAGCAAGATTTGACTTGTATTGTTTTTAACTACATGAAGTGTCAATACTGGATTTTATTCATGGTCGGTTGTCCCCCTGAAGTTATGAAAGGGTCACGTAATCAGAATTTGTCTTGCAACAAAGGGACACAGTGACCCGGATGCAACATGCTTGATGTTTTGAAGATGTGTGTTCATGAATCACTTTATACCTTTGTAACATCTCCTGGATTTTGTAGACTGTAGAGAACCATGTATCTGGTGTTAATCACCACATTCACAGGAGGAATGGAAGTTGCTGTGGTTGTGAGGGTGTGTTTTCATCTTGTCAGTTTATTTTCAACCAAGAAATAAGAATATCACAGTTGAGCTGAGGAGAGGCGAACAGATGGTGGTTACCACATCTTGGCTTTGAAGCTTTAGCTGACAAGTTTTCTGAGCTGAAGCATTCTGTTCTCACCTAATCTAAATGAAAGGGTGAGAATATTATGCTTCTTGCCATTGATTGGGCCCTGAAACTATTATTCTAATCTGCAAAGCTGTTTGACAGAAATTAGACCTACAAAATGGCCATTTGCCAATCTGTTTTACAGAGGTTTAAAATGATATGAGATAGTTTGGCAGTAGATTAGTTGGGGTAATGGATGCCTGAGCTGGATAGATGGATTGGATTTCTTACTTAATGGGTTGTTTGGTTGAGCCGAAAAGTTTAATAAAACCTCAAGTAATAAATTCCTTTTAATTTAGGTATCAAATACACTGGGTGGACTCAAATCAAGCTACTTCTCAATTCACCATTAGAATATATTTATTTGTGTTGGATGCTCAAGTTTTGTTGGACTTCACGAAGTGTGGTGTTTTACTAAAACTGAATTGACCTCCACTGAAGTCACATTGGATTAATAAAGTTGTTACAAGCAGGCAAACTGACACACTGACACAGCAGTGAAAGCATCTCGTCATTAACCCACGCCTTCCCCCTCCCTCTGTAGGACTCACTGCGCTGAGATCGCCCACAACGTCTCATCCAAGAACAGGAAGGTCATTGTGGAGAGGGCAGCTCAGCTGGCCATCAAGATTACCAACCCCAACGCCAGGCTCAGGAGCGAGGAGAACGAATAAACTTGTTATTCACAATAAATGTTTAAAAATTGAATCTGGTTTGTAGATCATTTTTCTATAAGTCATTGCCTGCTTGTTATGGTGGCGTTGTACTGTTCTTGAAAATGTTACATGTATATGTGGAGTTCTTATCTCGAAATAACTCAATGGAGAAAGGCCCAGCAGTTGTAGTTTGTTTGTTTTGTTTTTTTGCAGCTGGTCCTCATTTACACAGTCATTGGTGGAGGAAGATCTAATTTTAAAAAGGAAAATGAGTAAAAACAGGTGTTGCAATGACTAAATAGGAAGTTAATTTGGTGCATGATACTTCAGAGATTAAAGCTATTTCTGTATGGCACACAGCGGCCAAAATAGTATGAAAATGCTCGCACATGCATGAGTTGGCGTCTTCAGCGATGGCTGCAGAGCTGGTTATATTCTCCCTTGGGTAAATGGGTTATTCTTCACTTCCTTCCAGATGACTGGATTCTGAAACAGAACAAAAGGGGCAAGATGCCCGAAGAAGAGTGTTGACCCATATTATAAATGGAGAAGGCCACATAACTTCAAATAAACACTGTTTTTGTTCCAAGATGTAATCTGGGGTAGCTTTTAAAAGGGTTGGTAAGGCTTCTTGCTGTCAAAGAACATTCTGGACTCAATTCCTTTTTTAACACTTGCCATAAAGACTTCAGGTTGCTTGGATAAGCAGGATTGAAAAATTATAGTAGATAGAACTATCCTGAGGGGAATTATGTAGCAGGACAAAGTAGGAAAGGATGCAAATATAACAATTACGCCAACAGAACTAGAATTAAAACACATGGAGGGATTAATAATCATGTCGTGAGTATGACTAGAGGGATCGTTCTGCCATATGAATATTAAAATGTGTTTTGCAATCATTGCTTTTGTGGTTTCATGAACAAAAAACGGTATAGTTGTGTGTAGAGTGGTATTTTCACATTTAAGTAAAAGACGAGTACTTCCAACTCTGGTCTTTCAAAAAATGGAGTGCAGGCTTTCTGGTTACTTCAACTGATACTGATGGGTGAAATAGGTCGACTTATTTTAGATCAGAGGTAATTTTTCCTGCCAAAAAACTCGAAAAAGATGACAGAGAACAGACCCCTAATATATGTCCCATGGATTAATTTGATTTAACCTTTTCTCATATTTATTGTCTGATATGTGAAAGAACAACACAACAGAAATGTATTAGATATATTAATAAAATGTATAATGTAATTTATGAACTATTATTTAAAAAAAAAATTGAATGATAAAGTCTTGTATAAAATATGTTCAAATTAATTGATCTGAAACTTTGTTGGCCCCCTGACACAGTTCCCCTGATCTCACAAAGAGATCACTACTGTAAATAACATTGCATAATTAATACACTGAGTACAATGCATTCATAGACTTGTACTCGTGGAGAAGCCAGCTCACAGTCTCCACCCAGGTTTTAGACCAGGAGTCATTTTGGCATTATTTGTCAGCATGTTTAGACAAATCCGCAGGCGACACTCCAATGTAGTATCAAAAGATTAAATGGGCTGTTATCAAGAGGCTTTGCCATAGAATGGCCAGCTCAGATTGTATATTGTTTTGTGAAATTCAGAGCTGACTCCCTGCAGAGAAAGTTTCCATTGCATTCTGGCAGGCAAGCTGTGCCCCACAGCCCTGAGCCCTCTGCCATCTGTTCCTGCAAAACTGACATTGCAAGGGATGCAGAAACATAACATTTATTTAGCCAGTCAGCTTGTGGCTGTGTGGAACTGATGGGAGTGAGTTACCAAAGCTGGTAAGGAAAAAAAAAACAAACAGGCACAGAGTTGGATTTCAATCTTTCCTCTTTAAATAAACCTGCAACTGTTTCTGGAGGGGTGCTGGACCACTCACCTGAGAGGACTGGAAGTTCTCCAGAGAGGGAGGAGAACATGAGAACAGCAGGACAGGCAGAGAATGTGATGTCTGAGAGATGGTGAGAGTGTCAGGAAGAGGACAGAATTCATTTTTTCCTCGTCACTGGCCAGAAAATGAACATGTCAGCAAGGGTAGCATTTGGAAAGGGGCGCCTCACTCCCAAACAGCTCTCTTACGCTTTCCCTCAGACGGATTCCCTGAGGAAAGGCAGCCGGTCTGCTGGAGCAAAGAGGAGGATGTTCTCGTTTTCTCTCAGATGTCGGCTGGGCATCATCAGAGGGAGAACCAAAGGTAAAGCCAACAGAAAGGCTGTGCAGTCTTTTAGGAAATGTTAATTTATTCACTTGACGTCTTTGGTTTTGTAGAACAAGACATGTGAGAGTTGGAGGTTTTAGTTATTTTCCAATTGAACAGTTTTATTACTTCCACAATAACTTCAGTTGATCTATAATTCATTTAATTTGTAGTCATCAAATGACACATGAATGTAAGAACATTAAATTTAAAGGCATTTAACTGTGTGTATGTGTGCAGCAGGCCTGTTATAATGAACATTTGCTCGGCTTTTTGACCGACCTTTAAGGTGAACATTGAAAGCATGAGTGTGTGTGACACATCCTTCTCCTCTAGCTCTTGTTTGTCACACACTGATCTGTGCTGGCTGACAACTGAATTAGTCATTTTGCTTTTCAGACTTTCACTTGCAACTGGATCTGATCACCATAAGGTGGCAGTGTGGTCAGTTTGATTGAGAAGCAGGTTACAATTCACGCCCCCCTGCTCAGAATCCCCACTTTATGTATGTGTAATAGAAATGTGGACTATTTTAAGGAAGGTTATTTTTACAATTTTGTGACTAAAACAATGAGAAATCTAAAAATCTGCACCAGTTATTGAATACAACCCACACGTTATTCTCTTTGAGGTAGATTCTTTCATTTTTAGTATATTTTCTGTTTTTTAATCCTGCTCTTGTTTGTTTCAATGTAGTTTGAGCATTCCTCACACCTATTAGTACGATACAGTCACTGAAAACATTCTGATCTCTTAATTTAATCATTACATTATCACCCGCTCTGCGTCAATACTGTAGATTTCTCCTTAAGATTAAGTGCAAAGGAGTCAATTCTTATAAGAACCCAGCATTTGCCGCCCTGTTCCCAGGAGTTTTTATCAGTCCAACACACTGCTCTGTCTCCCGATTCTCTTTATTGTGCTGGAAATTAATTAGTCTCGCTCTGAAAGACTGCACTCGCTCACATTGTAAATGGGGTATTAAGGACAAAAGTCTCTGAGGAAATTATCTACACCAAAGAGTATTGTGTCCACTGGAACGGTTGACTAATTAGGCTCCATGCAACAGCGGGTAAAACATGGAAATGTTTGTTTGTAATCACTTTACACATCTGTAAAATAAGCAGATGTAGAATAGAGGGTGTAATTTCACATTGTGGATTTCTAAATTGTGTGTATTCTGGTGTGTCTTTGTTTTGTTTTTTTCTTTCGCCCTCTGCCTTCAATGTCTCAGTGATGACAACAATTCGTCCGCAGTGACCAAAACAAATGAGGCAGACGAGGCTCGGAGGGGCTGCCAGTCGGGCTGGAGGAGGGTGTTTGTTGTGGGTGGTGGTGGCTGCAGCGGGGTCAGGAAGTGGCAGGCGTCGAGGCTTGTGTGCATGACAAATGGTTGGACAGGTGTTGCGAGGGGTCGGTCAGCAGACCCATTAGTGTTTCTGTGTTTGGGTGGAGGGACTCCAGTGGGCCCCGGATTAGCGGAGTGCCCCGTCACCCTCCTGAATGGGAAATATGAGATGCAGTTAACCCAAACACATTCATTTAAAGTGTTCCTTTTTTTTGCTCATGTTCTCACTTGATCATGGCAGAATCTGTCATCACATCCCTGCAAACAACAACTGCACATTTCTGCAAAACATTTCAACTGTAAGACATCTCGAACAGGCAGCTGCTCTGCACAGGAATTTTGCATATGCATTTTCCATTATGTGACTGCCTGTGTGTGTGAGAAAGAGATGAGGAGATACAAGCACTGTTCAGTGAAAAATGGATGCAGTCTCTACGTGAGAAAAACGTGACACGGTGCAGGGCTCAGTCTGACAATGAATGTGCAGGTGGTGTTAATTGTGCAGAGAGTTGAGTGTGTGCAGTTGTGTCGTGTCTAATCTCATTGTGTGTAAATGTGTGTGGGTGGGTTTGAGGATGTGAAAAAGAGGGTGTTTGACTTGGTGGGAAATGGATAAAGAGTGTGTGCGCGTGTTTGTGTGTGTGTGTGTGTGTGTGTGTGTGTGTGTGTCTGTGTGTGCATGCATGCATGCGTGCGCGCTGGGGGAGGGAG
>JAOWBC010001714.1:16792894-16807431 GCA_028566105.1 Hypoplectrus providencianus
TGTGTGTGTGTGTGTGTGTGTGTGTGTGTGTGTGTCTGTGTGTGCATGCATGCATGCGTGCGCGCTGGGGGAGGGAGTGACGATCGTGTGTGCCTGCTCCACTGAACCCCTCTGGCAGAGGGAGAGAGAGAGAGCAAACACACTCACTCCAGCTCTGTATGGGAGAGGAGGGTTATGTGTGAGCTCATGTGAGTGTATGAACAGGGGATGATAAACCCTCTGGAAAAGGATGACTGATTAGTTGGAATTGCTCAAAATGGAACCACAGCAAGAAAAGGACATGAACCGTTGCTCCCCCTGCTTTGGATTTTTTTTTTTTTTTTTTAGAAGAATAGAGCTTTAGAGGACTGAGAAGAATCATTGACAGCTTTTTGTTACCAAGTTAAAACAGAGAGGGGAACAAGACAACAGGAATCTGCCCTCTGGAGCTCCATTCCTGACTTGGTTTTACAAACCGGGACAAAGGTTAAGGAAATGTTGGCAGAGGAGTGAAAGAACGGAGATGGTGCTGCTGTCTTTTCTGAGCGGCTGAGATCTTTGTACCTCAGGTGGAACCTCAGCTCTCTGCCCGCTGCCAAAGATCAGCAAGGTTACTTCCCGAGGGTGGCTGTGCTGACTGAACTGCAGCCATGCTGTGTGGTCTGAGAAGAGACACCAAGAACAGCATTGGTAAGAGAGCTCCACACTTTGCTAAGCAGAGAGAAAGGGGTCGGCTTGTGTGTTGTAGTAGAGGGTTTGTGTCACATGGACCACCTGTAAAGCGCGACTGATGTTCAGGAATGTGTGGTTCATCTGAGGGACAGCCACTGCAACTGGAAAGCCTTCCTTCTGATCTGTAGTCCATTTAATCCATGTATTATGGTTGTGATTGGCTGAAAGAGATTTAAATGTCAGTGGACTTGACCACCAGCTCCACATATCGTCTTGCAATGTGTAATTGGGGCAGATATAGCAATGTAAACTGGGTCTTGCAGGGCCCCCGTTTAAAAATAAAGTTTGACATCTGAAAATAGCATTATGATTTCATTGTCATTGTGAGTGCCGCCCCCATATTTAACCTACATTCTGATTGGTTACAAGAGGAATGGCATAGAGTGCCCTGAATTAAACCAGGAGTTAATTAACTCACCACATATTCATGCAGTAGCAGAGAATTTTATTTTAGTCAGTGCAACGCTCCAAGGTCCTTTAGATGCAGCTCTACTGGCAAACCCCATCCTTGAGCCTTTAACGAACCTCCTCTTCAAAGACAGTAGAGCAGAGATTTGTTTTAATAGTTGTTTCATTGTTGGGGCTGTTTATTAATCAGCTTCATCCTGATTTAAATTCTGCCCGTCAGGGTGGATGATGGTTATTTTTAAGCTGGAGGAGGATGGTTGGGGGATGGCTGGATGGTACAGTAGTGTTCAGTCACGTGCAGAATGCTGGGTCTGCGTTACCCAGAGCCAGTGTTGCCTTTTGACTGGAATGACAGCTGCTGGACTGTCAGGGCCCCCAGGAGCCTGCATGGTTACGAGGCTTTTGCCCAACCTGATGTGTTTGTGATGTGTCACTCACTTTGTTTGTGCCTTACAGCAGCTGGACAGGATGTTTGTGCAAGGATGTGTATAAATTAGTGTGAAATACCATATTATGCATATGCATGTCCTATACATTGCTCTAATGTGCCAAGACCACTATAAGCATGCCTTCTGAGTCATGCAGCTGTGTGCACAAGAAGGCTGCATTTTTCTCCTTTGCTCCTCGTATCCAGGGCCTGCCCAGAGGTTTCAGGTCAGACAAGGTTTGACAAAAGATCCATGCCTCTCAGCTGTCTACAGGCCTCATCTTCAGTTGGGCAGAAGGGGAAGCTTGATGGGGACAGAGTGAACAGTTTGTTTAATGCCCTGTGAGCACTTGCTTCCCCTCAGCTCAGCCTTTACAAATCAGTACAGATAAAAGACCGAACTGGGCCAATGTGGAATGTCATTTTTCATGTCACATTGACATCCTGTCAGGCCTGGGATGATGTCTCTTAAACGACCAGGTCTCAATTCTGACCTCTGGAGCTAATGGAAGAAGATTTTGCTGTAGTTGACAGGACACTGCGCCTAACTGACTGACCTTTATCATTTTCTCATTCTTAAAGTTATTAAAAGTAATCAAATAAAATAAAGCCTGTAAACAGGAGGTATATTGATTCAGTGAGTGGGCTGTGGGCTTCAATTTTGGCCCAATTTTATGGCCTATATATTCATATTTACTTTGAAGACTCTTATTTTCAGGAACTAACTTTCGGTAACTAATGTTTGCAGTAGATGTGCTCATAGCTATTATTGTCAAATAAAAAGGTGTTTTTTGTCTGGCAGGTTGTAAGATACAATAAGATATTCCTTTATTTGTCCCAAAATGGGGAAATGTCTAGTTATAGCAGAAAAACTTGTAGAGTAAAAACAGACAAAAGAATCAATAGAATAACAATGAAGAGAGTCAAGCAATATTAACAAGAAATATGAAAATATTGACTTAATAATTTAAGCAAGAAAAATATGAAAAGTATTAACAGTTTAAAAAATAAGAAAAATAAAATTATGAACATTGTCATTTTGGAGTAACATTAAGTGCCTTAATGCTTTGTACGGGAATTTACAAATGTTTTTTTCTGCATCAAAGTTAATTTGCCTTGTAAGTGTAGATCACTTTGTATCTAAAGATGTCTCTGGGAAGAGGTTATAGGGTGCTTGGGATCGCAGAGTACCAAAATAAACTTATCAATTCCATAAACACCAGCGTCCACCTGCCAGTGTTGCCTCACACAGTATCTTCATCTCGCCTGGTGAACAGTTTGGAAACCTCTGGTGTATAAATGATTTGTGAAAATGTAAGTAAAATGAAGGTTGGGATGCATATGGACTTTGTTGTTGGCTGATGGCACTAATGGCAGATAATTAACTACTAGTTAATTCTGAAAGCTGAAAAAGAAATGAAAAACCTGCAGTTTGTGCACACCTGAGGGTAGCTGTGACTTCACAGATAACAGTTTTATACCTATAAATCTATATCTTGCTTAAAAAAATAAGACATGGCACAAAAGCAAGAAGAGTTAAAAAGTAAAGTACGTCAGACACTTCATAAATATTTTTTTTCACCAAAGAATTCAATTAAGATAATCTGTCAAATGAGACACATCAGTGTGGACTCATGACATGTTTATGGCAGATTGCAGAGCATCTTTAAAGGTAGATTTAACCACTCACTGTATCTGAGTGTATAGAAGCTGTGTTTGTTGAGTCAATGTCTTTATATTATAAGCTAAACTTTGGCTATAATTAATTAATTAGAAGCACACATAATAATATAAATTTCCCTTTGTCATATGATACTTTATCTGACTGATATCTATAGCTCGGCCCAGTTTTGTCCTGTCTCCATTCACAGCATTAAAGCAGTCCCAAGACACTTCAGCTTGGCTGCCCCACGAGGCACTAACATGGCCCCTCCAGTCTTAAAAAGAGCCCTTACACAGCTCCTCTTTAAGTTGGCAATATGATGTTCAATCACTGTGGCGGACAGCTGAAAAGGTAATCCGCAGTGGACAGGATTAGAGAAGTGCCAAGTCCGTTTCCTCATCACTGTGACTGCTGCTGACATGCTTGTGTGGCTGCATTCAGGTTCAGATGGCCGAGCAGTGGCTCTGCTAATCTGAGGCCAGCCCTTTGCTCTGTCAGCAGTGGGTCCCACTGTGGGGAAGACATAAAAAAAAAAAAAAATAGCTTCCCTGCAGAGCAGATTGAACATTTCCCAGCTTTCTGTAGCAGCTGCTGTAAATGACATGAAAATGATGATTTTCTCTCCATGCACGAACAGTCCATTAACCGCATGCTGTTCCTTCAGGAAAATTCCCATGCTTTAGTAGCTGCATACATCAAGCTCGCCACAAATGTATTCTTGTGTTAAATTAATGGTTTTCAAGGGTCTCGGCTGCAGACAGAGAGGAGCTATTTAAAACCCTCAAACCTTTTATAGGATTGTGGAAACAAAGTGGGGTGACCTTTCAGAGTTCTGACTTCAGGCTGATCATTCTTTTTCAGTTCAGTTTCATATCTGATGGATGGATGTGGCTGTTGGCTAGCCCACACATTACCCACGATGCAGTTCAAAGCATTAACACATGTGCAGCTCTCATCATGTGCAACAATGGTCATGTTCATTCAGCCTTCTGCTGCAGAGTTTCCCAACATGTCAGCACAGTGCTTCATAACAGCACCTCCATACCTCCCTGCTGTCTCCTCAGATGAAGGACCATACTCAAAGGGGAGCAACGAGTCCCGGGCAACTGACCAATCACATTCGTCCTGCAGGCGCAGCTTCTCAGGTACAATACAGTCAAACCTGACATTTTGTTTTCTATTTGTTGTCTGATTCATGCTAATGCGACCTCAAAAAGAAGGAGACTCATGCCGTCTTCAACTGAGATTTTTGTCTGTGTGCGTGTTGAGTCGTGCATCTGCTGTGTTTTGCTTGATGTTGCACTGTTTCGAATGCTTAGATAAGGTGAAAAAACGCTTGTGTGGCATACCTGTCATTTGCACTACAGTACACTTGGTAGACTTCACAATTTAACAGCACAGCAGAATGTGGACCACAAGACAGAATGAGTCCTCTGATGACAACATATAGCCACAGATCAACAAACTCATCTTAATTCACTTAAGAATACAGGTGGATGTAACTTTATGACCTGATGAGTCGGCCCTAATTATCAACGATTGCCTCTTTTATATAAATGTCTTCAATTTCTTTCCATTATGAGTATTTACTGTGTCTATTAATAAAACAGACTGTCCTCCTCCTCCTCCTGCTGAACCCGTCACAAAGATTCACTCAGATTGAAAGATTTGAAGGAACAAGGAAAGGACAGGAAAGTGAGAAAATAAAGTATGTGGTCGTGTGTCAGAGGGCATTTCTGTGAGCGGTTCAGGAGAGAAACATGAAGAAAAAAAAAAGTCTTTCGTTGCCTCTCAGACAGGGTGATTCTGTCAAGCAGACCCTAATGCTGACTGTGGATCTGTGCCTGTGTCTGTATCTGTCAGCAGACGAGTACCGAGGAGTGACCACGGTGGACCTGATGAAAAGGGAAGGCAGCAGCCTTGGCCTCACCATCTCCGGAGGCTCTGATAAGGACGGCAAGCCCAGAGTGTCAAACCTACGGCCAGGTGGGCTAGCTGCCAGGTGAGATCACTGCTCTGTGATGCGGTTAAAACCTGGCAACCACACCAAGCTGTCCGTACTTGTTATTCTGCTCCCCCAAACGTGCACATGTTGCAACGTTACACCAGCTCGCTTTAACTGCAGGACTGTAGGCGTCGTGTTAGCTCAGCTCGATGCCGTTCATCAGAGCACCACCCAAAAGTCCCCAGGAACCATATACGATATGCCCATAAATTTACTTTTATGTCACTTATTCATGCTTAATTAACTGCGCGGTGGTAATTATTCAACATAAATCTTGTGCGAGCTTTATTTTTTTTCTTTGTTCAAAGATTGCTTAATTAAGATTCGATTAAACTAATTTTCCGAGACGTCAACGCCATTAAACTAATTTTCTCCAACATCAACCAGATGAAAAGGAAAATGTTGAAGAGGACTCACGTTTCGTGATGATTAAGCAGCCTGTGACTAAAGTGTAACGCACGCACACACACACAGTTTTGTAAGAATGACACAGCCCCTCTGAAAATGTCTTGGCCAAATATGCCATCACTTGTCAAATCCAAGGAGGTTTAAAGACAGACACTGTGCTAATTCTTCCAAGCAGCTTGTCTTCCCTCAGCTGACTCCATGCTTGTGTGGAAGTGCTGGCTAATTTACTGGGTGGAGAGACAAGCAGTTAGACAGGAGGCGAGAGACTGGCAGGGACACTGTGTGATGAGACCGGACCGGATGACAAGCCGGTCAAGACGTCTCTCTCTGTCTGCTGTCACTGCTGATTGGCAGTAGCCCAAAGGTGAGAAGGGTGAGCAGGACAGAACATCTATTTAATTAATTAGCCCTCCAATGAGCAGCGTTGACTCAGAATGTCATATGTGAGACAGCATATACAATCATCCGTGTCGGTGTTTGAAGAGGAGACGCTTTCAGCAATTAGTGCACTATTCTACACAGCTGGCTCTGTATGTTTGTCTACGTGCTGCAAAGGGATTTGTAATCAAATTGTAATTACTGTTTGGACACAACTTATTACATCTGACTGCTTGTTCTAGTTACGTCTCTTTCTCCCAGTTGGAGCTGCTTCTGAATTTACTTCAGATCAGAATGTTGCATCTTAATGTGATTATCAATAGACTGGGATGGACCAGGGCCAAAAATGCAATGTTGGACCACACAGCACCCTCAGAGGCTGAAAAAATTAAGCCAAATGTAAATGTCCTAAACCTGCATTCTTTCTAAAGGCCAGCAGGGGGCGACTCCAGCGCTTGGAAAAAAGAAGTCCAACGGTGTGGAAGTGCATGAGAAAATGACCCTACTTCTCAACAGATTTATTAACATGTTTGGGAGTACAAACACTACTTTAAGCTTTGGCAATACAGACACTGAAAACCAAACCAAACCAAATCAAAACAAAGTTGTTAATCATTCTTAAGGGTTCATCACTACAAGCCACATCTCTTAACTAAGTGACCCATAGTGAATCTACTGCTATTCAGGGCCTCGAGGCAGTTTTCCACTTTCCCCCGTTAGTAATCCAGCCTTCATCTTGGTGTTCTGTCCATATTTTTTTTTCGCAGAAGTGACCAGCTGAATGTAGGAGACTACATCAAGTCTGTGAATGGCATCAACCTGTCAAAGCTTCGCCATGACGAAATCATCAGCCTGCTGAAGAACATCGGGGAGCGCGTTGTGCTGGAGGTGGAGTACGAGCTGCCTCCGTTCGGTAGGTGAAGTTATAGAAGAGGAAATCTCTACCTCTCTGTCTAATCAATGTGCTGTCATTAAAGGTTTAGTTTAGAGGAACTTTTCCCTCACAGAAGATGAAGGTTAGCATGGTTAGTTTGCAGAATTGATAAACTGCAGAGCGCAGAGCTTTAAAAAGATGTACTTTTGCCGCCAAACTACCCTTAAAAAACTTTTTTTTTTTTTGTAGCAGACGGGTGTAATCTAGACATCTGAAAAAAAGAAAAGAAAAAAAGAAAGAATAGCTCTGTTTCCACCTCAATATCCTGACATCTTTCAAATCACCAGATCAATATTTATTGGCTTTCCTTGCCTAAGAATCAGAGTTGTTCCCCGGGCGCTGCACTCTGGCTGCTCACTGCTCTTAAATCATTAGCAGGGGTCAAATACATAGAATAATTCCCCCCACTGATTAATTAAACATACTTCCACCATCCATCTTGGTTCATTCTCATGATTCAGACCTTACAACACTTATAAACTACTGTGAAAGCTTTCTGCATAAATAATACGATATAAAGCTTGGACGATTGTGGTAATAATTTTCCTGAATGTGTCCTTTCCTGTCGACTCTCAGTCCAGAACCCCTCAGGAGTCTTAACCAAAACCATAGAAGTGTGTTTACACAAGGAGGGAAACAGCTTTGGGTTTGTCATGAGAGGTAGGCGAACAGGATGGTTTGTGTAAATCCATCAGTAGAAATAATTAGCTGTCTGCACCGATTTACGATGTGCCTTTTTGTTGTTTATTTAGGAGGCTTCCATGAGGACTGGCGCAGGTCTCGTCCTCTGGTGGTTACGTACGTCAGGCCCGGAGGTCCCGCTGACAGGTGAGGAGGGCACAGATAGATGAGTGAGTGTTTGTGCGTGTACAAGTGGAGCTATTTATGTGGCTTGGATGCATTTCATGTCTCGATCATGCATGAATGAGCCCATTCAAATGATTGTATGTGTGCATGCATGCGTGTTTCCATATGGATTTTAATATATGTTTTATTTACTGTCTCATTTAAAAATATATATATATTTTTACTGTTATATAGATTAATATCTTTAAGAATACTGTTTTTAATCCACAATTTGTTTATGTGCATGTGTTTGTTTTTTGCATGAGTCTATGCTCAGGCCGGTGCATGAAATTGTGTCTGTGACACATACAGTATACAGTATGTTATCTTCAAAGCGGAAAGGGCACCACTCATCCCGAGGCTAATGCAACATTGCACTTTTCCCCATGAAAAGCGAGAGGACCAAAACACTGGAGCAAACCTAATTCACCATCAAAGACTTTACGGCCGTTTATCTCGTTTATCCTTCATCTCACCTGGGAGGAAACACTCATGTGGAACTGTTTAATGATTTACTGTGACTGGTGCTTCAACGCTCATATGAGCATCTTGTACCACTCGCCTGTGTTTTATTATTTTCTCTCTTTCTCCTCCAGAGAGGGCACTTTGAAGGCCGGAGACCGAGTACTGAGCGTAGACGGGATGCCTTTAAACAGAGAGAAGCACGCTGACGCTTTGACCATGTTGATGCAGAGCGGCCAGGAAGCGCTGTTCCTGATTGAGTATGACGTCTCTGTCATGGGTGAGCACACACACACAGGGAATGTGTGGAGGCATGGTAGGGCAGCGTTGCTCTGAGGGTAAATAATGTGGCCGTTTGGCTTCCTGGATGTGAGTGTCGGTGCAGGAGATGCCACCAGGGGAGTCACACTGGCCCTGAAAGCACACTTTAACAGAGACAGGGTAGATGGGTAATACTATGTTGTATATTTGTGGGGGTTTTTTTTTGGCAATGCAGGTTTGTCTGGTTGTTTTCCAGTTAATTTCAACTGGTTTAATTCTGATGTTGTGAAAAGGATTAACCACCACACATCAGTCTGACTGTGAGTTTACAGAGTGAAATCTTATTTCAGTATATTAAAAAATCCTCACCAGCAAATATGCCACTGAAGACAGAAACTCACTGCAGATTATAACCTCCATTTGGTCACGGCGACTAATTCTCCATAAGATCATAAACTCTGCGCTCTCTGTGCAAAATAGGGCAGGTCACCAAGGACATTTTGACACACATTACCTCTCTGTGTGCGGGAGCTTAGGACCCAGACCTCCTGCCTCTGGACTGAACCCGTCAGAGGGTTCATTAGGGTTTGAAGAAACATAGAAGAGAAGAAATCTGGAAAGAATGGAAATATGGAAATATGGAATGGAAACTTGAATATTTTTCAGTTTAGGTGTTGTATCACACCTGTGAATTTTGAAGAAGCAGGCTGGAGTCCTGGCAAACCATTTTTTGTTATAGAATATTTTCACTGCCTTACCTTGAATTCAGATAGTCCTGTTTAAATTCAAGGCAAACTGAAGCCTTTATCTTCCACCGGACAGGAGCAAATGGTCTTCTGCCACCTTAATCAGTTTTTATTTATTTCTGTTAACTTAAAACCAAAGTTAAACAACTGAGGAAGTGCTTCACCAGCCTTCACAAGTTCCAGAGGGTAAAATAATTGTTTTTGTCAATGGAGTGAGGTGGCTTTTAAGAGAGCATAGATGGCTATGATAGCTTCATCCCCCCTGTCAACTCAGGGAGGTAAAAACATATCCTTAATATAGCATATGGTTACATTTACTCTAAAGTATGAGCATCATGATGCTCCTCTTTCATGTCTGAATAACTATGCCACCCACATTTATAGAAAAAACAACACATTTTTAGCTAAGTGTGGTGTGAATGTCTTTAAGAAATTAAAGGAATTGCATCTAACAAACACATTTTACAGCATGTGATGAATCATGGCTGAGGATGAACTTCATTTAAAAACTCACTCATTTTCAGTTCTTGTGGCATTATGAAAAGAGGGATGAAAATATGAAGCGTTTTTGTTTGAGAGGTTATGGAGATTTGGTGTAATATTTTGTGTGAGAGGATGTCGATAAAGGTGCTTTAGAGCCAAACAAACATTAGAAAACCAATTTAGTCCACTTCGGTTTCCAAAGCAACATCACTGCTTCAGCGGGTCAAGCAATGAGAAATGCATGTACTGCTGTTAGACGACCGAAAGAAGCTGTAATAATGTAAAGCTTATCACGCTGCGCTCATCTATGAACGTTTGGGGTCTTTTCATTGTCATTTTAAATTATATTTAAAAAAAAACATATATTATGTTTCAGTAATCTCTTAGGCCTCTCTCATATTTGTGTGCGTTATCTGTTTCAGAGGCAGTGCAGCAAGCCTCGGGCCCTCTGCTGGTGGAGATAGTGAAAGGTCCCTCTGCCAGCCTGGGGATCAGCCTCACTACAACAATATACAGGAGCAAACAAGTTATTATTATTGACAAGATCAAGCCAGCCAGCGTGGTGGAAAGGTGAAACCAGCCCTCTACTTATTATACTCCACAGACACATTCATGTTCCTGACACATTTTGTCTCGCTCTCTCAGATGTGGAGCGCTGCACGCAGGTGACATCCTTCTGTCTATAGACGGCACCAGCACGGAGCACTGCTCTCTGATGGAGGCCACGCAGCTGCTGGCCAGCACGTGCGATGTTGTAAAACTGGAGATTCTCCCGGCCAGTCAGAGCAGACTTCCTGTCAGGCCGCAAGATGCAGGTATGTCTCGGATGGGACACAAAAAACAAAACTTTATGAAGCTACTGCTACAGAAACATTAGAGATGTGTGAGAAAGTAGTGCAGCGATTATTTAGCAAGAATTTTAGTCTGCATTATTTTCATTCATCAATTAATTTTTCCTAACCCTAACCCTAACCCTTTCAAAAAGTGATAAAATGTTTTTAAAAAATGGTTGAAAATTCCTATTACAAATTCCCTAAGGCCAAACTGACATGTTCAAATTGCCTGTTTTTCTTCAACTGACAGCCGCAGACCCAAAGATATTCAGTTTAAACACATAAGGAGCTTAGTACACTACATTCTAAAAGATTAAACCAAACTTATTAAACGCATTAAATGACTTCATTCAAATGAGTGTTTGATGCCCAAAGAGGTCAAAATATTCAATATTTTACACAAAAAAGCCAAAAGAAATGTAGATTTGTGTCACAAGACAGATTTCCTCTCCTGTTATTCAGCTCATGACCTCTCTGATTTGTCTTGTGACCTTTTGGGGAAACCCCAAGCCTAACTGGGTCAGTCACAGGAATACAAAAACAAGTGCATTTCCTTTTTAAAATTACAATAGTATATTTCTGTGAAGTTTGCCTTTCTCTTTTTCTGTCAGCAGGATTACTGTAAAACTACAGGCCTGATTTTAATAAAACTTAAAGAGAATCCATTAAATCAAGGGGCAGATACAATAATTATTTTCACTTCCATTGGTATTTTGAGACAGGGCTTTTGTGCTGCATTCATGTGGTGTAGGAATAATCGGGAAAATTGGTTCCCAACTGCGGAATTTCACAAGAACGTCTTCTGAAGTACAGTCTTCAGACAAAACTTCTGTTTTTAAATGTAAGAAGGATTCTGAAAGCAGGAATGTTACTTTAAGAGGATTTTGCCCTGTTGTAGTGGTAGTGTAGTAGTGTAGTGGTAGCTTTAACTGAGTAAAGGGTCCAGTACTTATACACTGTACGTAATAAAAATACTGGAGAATGTCTATGTTGGTCCAGTGTGTAGGGCGGTTGTGAATTTTTTTCTGTAGGTTAAAATAATTTACCTACTTTGAATCACAATTCAAAGTTAATTCGCACAAAATGTACACACTCAAAGGAAAAAGATGCAAATGTACAGGACAATGAAAGAGATTCATGTTGACTAACTGACTAATTGCTTCAGCACTGACCATTTAAAGCTTTGAAATAACTCTGTATACATTTTGGAGAATATACAGTATGCAGCTGTAGTCCCAGTGTGTTCTCCTCTCTGTGTGTTTGCTGCCTCTCAGCTGTTTTCTCCCATGTACTGTGAATCAGCCTGTATGTGAGCGTGTGTGTGTGTACACTGCCGGCCACAATCCCTGTGCCTTTGGGTACACACTCTGCCTCTATGCATACCAACAAGCTACTCACACACACACAAATACACACTTTCTCTGTCAGAGATCATGTTCTGCAGGCTTATTTCTGGGTCAGCAGCTGCAGGGGCTCCTTAACATGTGAGCGTAGGAAGAATCATACAACATGACAAAGCAAGTAAGATGTAGTTTAGTCTTCTGTGGGGGTCGCTGAATCCTTTCAGTTTCACTTTGTCAATGATTTTTGTTTGTTTTTCTGGTACAGTCCTATCTTACTTTACTTGTTTTGTTTTTAAAGGTTTATTGCACTTATTCAGGTTAATATTCTCAGAAAAAAAGCACGTATTTAATAATACTTTAACTTCTTCGGCTCCTGATGACCACTGAACTGTCTTAATTCAAATTTCAACACAGGCATGAATTTACAGGCGTGTATCATGTCTTCCGAAATTTCTATTCAGTAATGATTCACTGCACCAAGACGTTATGATAAAACTATCTTTTCACAGCTTCTTTTCCCCTGGGATAAGGCACGATTAAAAGATGCAATTTGTCTAATCTCCTCTGGGGATTTAATAAGACTGATACGGCCACTAAGAGATTAGGAGTTAATGTTTCTTTCCACCAGCATTAAATGAAAACACCATTCCTTGGAGAGTTTCCCCTAGGTGAGCTTAGCATAAGCCGTCAGAGCCAAAGCTTCGCAGGTTTGATTGAGTCAGATAGAAACCAGTTTTCTGAAAAATGCCCGCAGCTTCTTCTGCTTGTATTCTGATTACACACGGTTGGATTTAACCAGGTTCCCTGAACATGGCAAACGTCCCACTCCAGTCTTCCATGTTTCCAGCAAATCCTCCATCCATGTGAGGAAATTGTTGGAGATTAGACCCCTGCAAATGAAGCAGCAAGGATTACTGTCACATGTAACGCTCTGTGACAATTTTAGCTGCAAGGATCCGTAAATGAGAGTTAATTATTGAGGTGTGTGTCATAGAGAAGGTCATTTGTTTCCCTTTGAATGCTTCAAAGATGCTGTTTGACTGAACACAGTGCGATACAGGCTTTGACATGAGGAATAAGACGTCCTACAGGATTGACAATCTGTGCTCTTAAAAGCCATCAAGTATGAAAAGTCAGTAGAAGTGCTGCATGAAAAACACATGAATACAAGCACACAGGATAACATTTAAACACACATAAAACCTGCCTGCTAATCAGGGGCAGAAACAGACATGCTGCCTCATCAGCAATCAACTTTCAGCTGCATCCAATCAAGGTCAAGCCTCCAAACAGCAGCATGACTTCCTGTCATGTCCAGCGGTCAACTTACTCAAACTCTTTGTCAACTTCAGGCTCTTCTTTTGAAAATGAAATTATAAAAATGATCTCCAGTTTGCACTTAGCTTTTTGGAGGCTTGCTAGTAAAAGTAAGACTCTTTTTTTTTTAGACAACCACTTCCCATTCAGCCAATTCAGCTCCGTGTGTCTAACTGATTCTCAGATGCTCATCAAAATACATTAAACCACAGGATTTAATCTAGTGTACCATGACGAGAACATTAAATATCAATTACTGTGCTCTGAATTATCCTCCAGGCACTGTGTGGTGTAGTACAAATTTAGACATGGGAATAAAAGCATGATTTCATGGGTTGATTTTAGAAAAAAAAAGTGCGCAACAGAGGAGTAGATCTGGTTTACTTAATGAATGTGTTCGCCTCTGTGTTGCAGTAAAAGTGCAGAAGAGCAACCATCATCACTGGGACCAAAGCAGCAACTACTGCCATCCCCCACATGCCAGCCACAGCAAGACATGGAGCAGCCCAAGCCACCCACACAACCAGCAGGACCACTGCAAATGTAAGTTATCACTTGTGACAGCACTGCTGCTGGCGAGACACCATAGCAGGAGCCTTTTCTTCAGCGCGTTTGTTAAATCTTTTCCAAGAGGTTTACTCCAACACTGTTATCACAGTCCTTTCTTTTGTTGCATGTTTGCATGAGCGTGTGCTGCTGCTGTGGACATGGATAACACGTCAACAGTGTGTGGTTTAATCCAGCAGTTCCAGCCTTTTTGATACGTGTAGTCCTATGTCTCCTTTCAGCTCTGGTGAGCGGTGGCTTCTCCCCTTCCTCCACAGCCACCTCAGGCTTCAGCAGCCAGGGGAGCAACACGCTGCCCTGTCCCATCCCTCCGATAGCTCCCACTAGCCCCCGCAGCTCCACGGGCAAGAGGAGGAACAGGAAGAAGGACCACAAAAGCTCACGTATGAACAATTACCTGGCTCTCCATATTTTTTAGTTGAAGAATAGACGAAGCTATTATTTTTAGAGTAGTTTTAACCACATTAACCAAATGTGATTTAGTTCTTATTCATTTGCTACTTTTTTTGCAGGATTATTGTAAAGCAAAACTGGACTAACCACATATATGCAGTCACAAGCGCTGTTGTCCATCTAAAGATAAAACACAATTTAAAGAGACACCTAATGTATCTGAGTTAAAACCATTAAGAAGTCGGACTAGGAAATTTGAATAATTAAGCCCAGCAGCTGGCCAGTAAGAATTAACCCATCATGAATTTGAGCCATTTATTAGTATCAGACTGATTTAATAATGAACTGCCTC
>JAOWBC010001714.1:16807531-16822646 GCA_028566105.1 Hypoplectrus providencianus
GCTGGCCAGTAAGAATTAACCCATCATGAATTTGAGCCATTTATTAGTATCAGACTGATTTAATAATGAACTGCCTCTAGCTTAAATCAACAGATGTGTAAGGGATAGGTTTGAAGAGTTCATTTGCAAAAAGGGGTAGCTCCAATTTCATTTATTTAGAACATCTAGAAAGAGTCACTGAAACATGCTTCTGAAAACAAGAAAGAGAAAGAAAAAGGCATTGCATTAACATAATCTTGACTCATATTTGATCAGGCTGTCATTGACATGATTGACAGCTCAGTGTGAGAATCCTCAGCTCTGATTGGTTATTTTTGTTCAGGTAGGGTGTGACTTTCACATGCCATAGAAGGAGACAGAAGACTTTGATTTTGTCACAGTTTACCTCTGTTTTATGGACAACTGTCAATATGACAGTTACATGCATCAATTGCAAGGGTGCAGTTTGCTTGTTTGATAAATCAATCTATATTAATGAATCGTTAAACACTGCATATAGATTTATTTTTTGAACATTTATTTTATTTAAGACAAACTACTTATCCTCTAAGAATACTCTTTGAAAAGGAAGTTTTTTTGAAAACTGAATGAGAAATGTAACTTATGTGAATCCAGCCACTTGACTGAAAGTGTTATCATTATAGTACAGTAAATGTATCAGAGTTAAGGCTGAAATCTCAAAAGAAAACTCTACAGGAACAAGGAAACATAGATTTTTTTATTTATTTTTTTAAATGTAGGTGATCTAAGTCTTTAAAGATGTTACAGCACCTTTCCCTCCTGTTTCGCCCCCTCAGTGTGTGAACAAACTTGACTGATCACTGATGTAAGCGTGACTGACAGAAACTCTGATACATGACTCATTCCCTCTCCGTTCCCATGTCGTCTCCGTGGGAGCATGTCTCTTCCCCTTACACTCCTCCATTTTTTTGTCTCCCACAATCCCTCTCGTGCTCCATTCATCTGCCACTTCTCCGCTAATATCCATCTCTGACGTGTCCCATCCCTCTCCCCCCTCCCTCCCGTCCCTCAGTATCTCTGGCGTCCAGCTCTGTCGGCCCAGGGGGGCAGGTTTTTCATGTGGAAACGAGCGAGGTCGTCCTGAGGGGGGATCCGCTCACAGGTTTCGGGATCCAGCTGCAGGGGGGTGTTTTTGCCACTGAAACCCTCTCTGCTCCCCCAGTCATCCGCTTTATTGAGCCCGACAGCCCAGCTGAGAGGTAACGCACTGAGACACCTAACGAGTAAACAAGTATCATATAGGGAGTCACCTTGAACTAGTCGGCCCCGCTGCTAATCATTCAGCGACATGTGATAAAAGGCTAATTTTAACCTTGTGTCTCAATGAGTATTTCAGCTGTGGGCTACAGAGCTGCATCTGTCTAATGCTGTGCTCCCAAATTTGGGGCACTGACCCACAGCAGGGGTCACAAGATGATTAAAACATACTGTTACTCATCATCATACCAATGTTTTTTTTAGATTTTTATCTTATATTTTCTCAACATCAGTGACAGGAATGTAATTCAGTCTGTTGGTCCACCACTTTGGTCCAGACTGATATATCTTAATAATAAATATTAGGGTTTGTCATGAAATTTCGTGCAGATATTCATGTAACCCAGAGGATGAATCCTATTGAGTTAAAGTTACATTAAAAGGCCTCAATACAAATACACTTAATTTAAGTTGCCCACAATATTCAATCCTGGAATACATCATACTCATGATGATACATCAGAGTAATTGACTCTGACTTAAACCCAGAAACAGTGCTGTATTTTTTTGAGAGAGTGAGTGAGTGAGAGACTCCTAGTTGCGGAAATTAGACAACATTGTTGTCAAAAATATGGAAATGATGCTATAGGGTCAACAGATATTCTCTGCAAAATATATTATCTATTAATTATAATATATACTACTTAATTTATGTGTGTTTAAGGCGCAGTTGTCTCCAGTCGTATGTTAACATATTAATCATGAGCCATTGATGTTTTTATAATGTTGAAAAGCCCCCTATATTGGTATGTAGTATTTTATTGATCAAGACCGCATGTTGCAGTCTAATTAACAAACTGCTCTGATCAGGCCAGTGTCGTATCTGTTTGTCTTGCAAGATTAATGACGGTGTCTGTGCGGGCAGTGCAGGGCCATGTCCCCTGGGTCCTGTAACACGATTAGTCCAGCCGCAGTTGGACAGGAGTGACTCAAGTGCAGCATCTGACTGTGATGTTAGCGTCTCAGCTTCCACACAAGGTTAATGAGCAGCGGTGGTCAGTGAATTAATATCAGTTGACAGTGTTTCGGTGTTTGCCCTTGCAATTAGGGGTCTGATTAAATGTGTGATATGTTGGATTTTTTTTTTCTTCGTCTGAGTGCTCCCTCTGCTGAGGTAATTTTATTTATTTATTTTTTAGCAGTTCAACTAAGGTCAGTTTTCAGTGCATTTACGTCAAACCTGGAGGCCATATCACTTCATAGATGGCATTTTAAACATTCAGCCTATGTGACACCACATGTCACAAAGGCTATATGTGTCACTCATCAGCCTCCTTTCACCGAAAGCAGAAATCCAAAGCCTTGCGGATACTACTGTGGACATTTGGAAACATTAGTAGTGGTATGGGATGAATTAATCAGTTAGTCAATAAAAATGCAATCATTTAAGTCATCTAGGAAGCAAAAATATAATAATAATAATTGCTGCCACCAGCCATTTAAATGCAATGCAATGAATAACAGACATTTACAATGCAGTTCAATTATATCACAAAATGACCATTCAGTAACAGGCAACATTATAACGGTCATGATGTTAATGTAAGTAATAAATTAACAAAGTTGTGTTTATGCAGTGCCAAGAAAAAGTGATCCCTTTGGAATGAACTTGTTACTTTAATACCCAATTAAATCCCATTTAAAACTTGTATATATTTTTTTCTATTGCTTTCTGAACAGTTGTAGGGGAATAAAAGTAAACATACATTTTTCCTTTCACCTCTGTGTGTTTCCTCTGTAAAGGTGTGGGCTGCTGCAGGTCGGAGACAGATTGTTGTCCATTAATGGGATCCCGACTGAAGATGGCACCCTGGAGGAAGCACATCAGCTGCTCAGAGACTCCGCTCTGGCCAATAAGGTCACAGTGGAGATTGAGTTTGACGTTGCAGGTATTATATTGAGAAGATACATTCTTATATTGGGAGATCTCTGATAATGTTTTTCTCTTTCTACTCACATTTATCTTTTCTTGAAATCCCAATTAGAGTCAGTGGTTCCCAGCAGTGGCACATTTCACGTTAAACTACCCAAGAGGAGAGGAGTGGAGCTGGGCATCACCATCAGTGGTGAGTTTGTGAGGAATCAGATGTACAGCAGAGGGCAGTGTTGCTCAATAATCCTCCTCAGTCCTCCATACTGTCAATCTCATTTGAATCAATGTTCTGTGATCCATAAAACTCAGTCTTGCAAAACCAGAAGGCCACACACCTCATTACCTCTGAATAATACTGGCCTGGACCGCCATTCATCATTACCCTTTGTGCTCTGAGTAAACAAAAACAGGAATCCAAATCCATAAAATTAGTGCAACTAAAAGAAATGACGGTTGAGTGATTTGAAATGCTTATACATCCCAAAATAAGAACACTTGTGTGGTTTTTTTTTTCTTCTGTGCCACCAGCAAGCAAGAAGCCTGGAAAGCCCCTCATCATCTCCGACATCAGGAAAGGAAGTATAGCACACAGGTTTGTCCCATCGTCACACAGCAATCATAATATGCTCGGTTTCACTAGGTCTTTTTTTCTGTAAATGCAAAAAAGTTCGTTTTCAGGTTACATTTGCAGGTAAGCTTCCAAAATTGAATTAGATAAAAATAAACAATATACCAGTCAATAAACTAAAAATAATATTGTGAATATGGAGGGCATTTGTTTGGTAAAAAGTCACATATTTATATTGTTGTTTTTTTAATTATTTATTTTTAAATACTTTTTTAAATGTATCCACTTTTGCTTTTTTAGATTCAAGCTTTATTTGTTATTTCTGTAATATTTTCTTTATACATTTTTTATGCATTTCTTTTCACTATGCAAATTAAGACTGCCATTAGGTTTTACTTTTTATCCGTCACAATAATTAATATCTTGTAAAAATAAATAAAAGGCAAAACTAAATAGTTGAGTAAATAAATTGGGCAATGAATGCAAATATAAATAAAGAGGCACAATAAAAGAGAAATATTTTTTGTCACAGTTCAATAAATTGCCTGTATTTACTTTTTACTATATTTACTGAACTTTTTGGGACATTAATTGCATAACTATGCTTTCAAATTTATTTTGGTTTTGGCAGCTAACCCCTTCAATAACTCCTCAGTCCTGGGTGAACTCAGTTTTCTAGGTTTAGAAGGGATTATTTCATGAACAAAATAAAATTGTTCAGTGAATCCACCGTGTCATACAAGCCTAATTGGATTGAGCTATCAAAACTGGATCAGTAGGGCAGCGCCGCCACATTTCAGAAGGGCTCAGTGTTGATTAGGTTCAGGGTGAGGTTACGGTCACCCCCAAGGATCCCGCTGAGGTTACTGATGATAATAGGATTCTCATACTGAGTCATTCTGAGCTGCTCACTGTTCCCAGTTGATAGTTGTGATCCTCTCGCTTTGTGTCCGGTAGAACGGGCACACTGGAGCCCGGCGACCGGCTGCTGGCCATCGACAGCGTGCGCCTGGAGAACTGCACCATGGAGGACGCCATGCATGTCCTGCAGCAGGCCGAGGACATGGTCAAGCTGCGAATCCAGAAAGATGAGGACAACATCGGTACAATAATCCTTAAAAACACCAAACATACATCCTGAGGAGAGAAGCTTAGCACACTTACTCATCTAGAGACTTGAGATCTTCCATTTGAGGCAACTCCATGACCTGCAGGAAGACTTTTTACTTTATAAAACCATATTGGCTTGCAAAACAACATAAAAAATGAACAAGGGGTTTCATTTTGAATGTGACACCTTACAAAAAAAGCCTTTGACACATTTTACATGCCTATAATACGGTGGCTGATAAGAGCAAATGTACTTAAACAAACCAAAACCTTTGCAACCTTTTGCAAATACAGAAATAATGCTAAGTTAAACAGATAATAAACAATGTATACTACAAAACTTGGAATTTCTGGTAATAAAATGACATCAAACTTTAACTTGAGTTAATGATGTGAAAAAAAAGTTGTATAAAAGCCATGCAATAGATAAAGAGATGAAATCAAATACGCAAGAGGTCATGCACTGTAGGGATATTTGCATAACATTTATTTAATCTACATATTCCATCATAAAGTTATGATGTCTTTGCTGGGTGTTTACATTATTGACTTTATGCATGGCATCTCCTACTTTATTTCCATGTTTGGCAGATGAGTTGGAGATGTCAGGCTCTATAATCTACACAGTGGAGCTCAAGAGATACAACGGCCCATTGGGCATCACCATTTCTGGCACGGAGGAGCCATTTGACCCCATCGTCATTTCTGGTCTCACGAAGAAAGGCCTTGCAGAGAGGTGAGGAATGGAAGAGATATTTGGCGAACCTTTTATTAGGCTGAGGCGAGTCAGACTTGCAGTGCTCCCCGCTGGAATAAAAAAAAAAAAAAAAAAGACACTAAACAATGTCTGTCTCGTCTTTTATGACAAGCAGCCTCTTTGTTTCCTTCATGGCCGGCACACTGGCAGCCTGACAGGCTTCCAGGCCCGCCTATTGGTACTGTCTGGTATCCTCTGGTATCTCTGTCTCCTCTGCTCTCCTCGCCCTGCAGGACCGGGGCCATCCATATAGGGGACCGAGTCCTGGCCATCAATGGGGTCAGCCTAAAGGGAAAGCCGCTGAGCGAGGCCATCCACCTCCTGCAAATGGCCGGGGAGTCCGTCACCCTCAAGATAAAAAAACAAGCTGACCGTATGTTTTTCACTGTCCATTTTATTTGTTTTCTTATGATTACTCCAAGTGGTCCCACAAATACAGATGCAGGATTGAGACAAAAAAACGGGAACAAACAACAGGACAAAGTGAGAGAAAACAATGAAAAGCATAGAAAAGTTGGAAAAATCATTGAACAAAAACATGTAAGGTGAGTAGATAATAAAGTTTAGATGGATTCATAATAATAATTTCAAATTGCTAAAACACAACAAACATTCACCAGGAATGTTTTTTCCTATGAATAATAACTTTATTTTAATTTCTATGCTTTTTGTATTTAGATAGTCCATGAAAGGAGCATTAATATTTGAGTTATACATTGCCAATATCCTTTGCCAATCTTGTCATTGTCTTGATCTAATAGCAAGAAAGAGAACTTGATTTAAAGTCAGTTAAAAAGGTTATAAAGGAATCAGAGGAGAGAAAAAGAAGAACCAAGTGTACAAACTTGATAAACTCCATTGTTATATGAGGAAGATAAGTGAGCGTTAACATGAAATGAAAAAAGTACTTTATTGGAACTTTTGCAGAAGCTTAAAGTCAGTGAAATTAACAAAGTGTTTAATTTATGTGTTTTGGGGAGTCAATTCAGCAGTAGGGACATACATCTTCCATTTTCAGAGTCTGATGGCCGGCGGCGCCCAGCAGACAGAGAAGCTGCATTTTTAAGTGACACAGAAGACGACCTGACAGAATCCCACAAAACCAGTAAACACTCAGAGGTCTACTCGGCCACTCTGCCCAGTATAGACTCTGCGATGAGCTCCTGGGACAGCTCAGGGTTCGACGCAGGCTACGGTAGCCAAGGTGAGGTCCACGCTGCTCATCACTTTACATGTAACTTTTCCTGTCTTGCAGTTAATGAGTCAATTATCTTGTTTTTTTTCTTGGTTGTTTCTCAGGGACTTATCTTCACAAAGCATCTGATATATTGCTCAATCCAAATGAGTGGAGACGCACAAAGCACAGGAGCCAAACCAGTTCCAGCTCTGCAGGCCTGCTCCATCACACAGGGCTGTATGACGGCAGATTCACAGAGGATGAGTGGGATAAGATACCGGGGTACGTGCACACACCTGCAGTTTCCTTCCTTCCTCGACATCTTGTTTCATCTGCAAGTGCGGCTTTAAGTGTTTTTGATTTCACAATAAAGTGCATTTTTAATTTAAATCATATTCTGTGTGTAAGCAGTGGTCGAAAGGAACCATTTATTTAAAGAACTGGATTTATATTGTGTTCTTTTCCACCACTGTGTATAAATCAGAGCTTCTTTGGTTTTTATTGTCTCCTCTTTGGGTTCATTGACAAAAGCAAACTGCACTGTCTGAATTATTTTCTCTTCATTTTGTGTTGTATGCTTTCATGTTTTGTGCTTTTCCAAAACTGTCCTTTTCTCTTCTTTCTCAGGTATTCTCTCTCTCACCTGCTTTACTAACTGCCCACGAGCTCTTTGGTGTTTCACGTAGATGCATCTTTTTCTGTCACCCCCTTGTCCTCAACAAAAAAATGTTTCCACAAAAAGCACCTAAAGCGCCCAAGGATACATCAGCCTTATCTGTCTCTTCACTCTTGACTTCTTTTTTTTTTTCTGAACTTTTGTGTCACATGCTTACAAGTTTCTGCTTTTTTTGGGGGGTTACTTTTGTAAAAACTGAACTCTTTTAAAGGCTTTAACTAATCTAGCGGACTCCTCAGCGTTTGCCACAAGTGAGAGAATTTGCAGTCAAACCCTCAATGTGGTCCTGAGAGATTTTCAAAGGGATTCTCCGGCACGCAGCCCAAAAACTGCATTTCCCATGCTGCCTTTTGTAAGCGGCACCAACCACGAGACCCGCAGGGCTGCTCTCATGTTCTGGTTCCTGCATTGTCATAGATTCGTCAGCCCCCCTCGTTGCCATGGCACCCTGAACCAGGGAGACAGCTTCTGGTCCCAGGCTCTGCAGGACCTCGAGACCTGCGGACAGTCGGAGATTCTCAGGGAGCTGGAGGTAGGCCCGCCTGGCATCTCCACCCCCCTCCTGCTCCTGTTTCCTCTCCTCCATCTGCTTTGTCCTGCTCATGTATTCATGGACCGGTGTCGGCCTAAATGACCATGCCAGATGAAGCATTATGATAATCGCCAGTGTGTAATCTGTTATTAAATCTGACAAGACAGACAGGGCACCTGCTGCCATACTGACCCAGGAAGGCTTTTACACAATGCCCTGGCCTCTAATCAGGCTCTGTGTACACTTCCTGCGAGATTATATGTTGTGCTGACCAAATGGAAGTCTTTTTTCTTTTTTCAATATACTACACAATCTAATAATCCCTTTGATTTTGTGCTCTTTCAGGCATCCATGACAGGTAGCGCTCTCAGTCTGTACCTAGAGGAAACCAAGACCAACGACGACTCAATGTTTCAGTCTGAGATTAGTCCCATTAAGAGGGAGGGAGTGCACAGCGAGTCTATAAACAAAAGCAACCTGAATATGTCGACCGGCTCCAGAGACGTACCGTCCAGGGGCAGAGGGGACCCCTCTGACATTCTGTCCCCCACCACTCTGGCACTGCACAAGGTAGTTCAACAAGCAGTATTCAGGCTGAGGGAGGATGCCATCCTCACTTGTCAGCAAAATTACTAAAATTCATGCTCCATGTTGCCCTGTCGTCCTCCCGTTTTTTAATTCCGTAATGGCAGACAGAGAGCAGTGGCAGAGGGGTTGTTTCATGAAATATTTGCCTGAATATTACTCTTTAATCTGACTTCAGGTTTGTGTAAGTAGCCCTAAACCACTTTGTGTTAAACTGCATGTGGCAAAAGAAAAGTCGATATTGTTTATGTCATACCCGAGATGAGGCAGAATCTTGCCTTTTTTGTTTTTACCTCTGCCAACCATTTAAATAAAACTTTTCAAATGCTTCAAATTAAGCATCCAATATTATAGATTTTTAGATGCTTCATACACATCTTCAACACAGCAGTATAAAATATCTATCACTACAGTTCAAGGATCGGCATCCAAGACTGTTGAATAATGTCCAAAAAATGTTTTTTTCCAGAATTTATTGTAATGTGAAGTTGATGTTTGACCTTTAAAGTATAAAATGGCAAGACTTCATTATCTTGATAAGCATTTTTGTGAAATCCTCAATCCAAGTCTTTTTATGGCCAAACACATTTTGGGAGGTCACATTGACCGTGTACCACCAAAATCAGTTAATCCTTGAAACCAAGTGGGTGTTTATGCCAAAGTTGAAGATGCCTCAAGGCATTCCTTAGATATTAGTCAGAAAGAAGATTAAAAAAAAAACTTTTCTTCTTCTCCAACAGCAGGATGATCATTAGCTGGATACCAAAACTATATTACTGTCCCCCAGTATTCTATCATCAAATATATGTATTGTATGGATACCACTGTAGCATCACGTTTTTAATCCCCAGCAACAATAATAATGTAAGGAAAAATATATATCTATGTATTTAAAACAAAAAACTATTGCACTTTTTATCTTATATTTTTCCTATATACCCTTAATTCTTACCTGCTAACAGTATCACTGTGCCCTACTCCCATTAAGATGAAGAATTAAAAAATACTTCTATCACTTAGAAGGAAATGGGATCAGTGACTGATTGATCAATCAGCTCCTCTCACAGTTTGATGAACATGGTATAAACAACGGTGTCATGAGGGAATCTGGCTAATGTGAGGTTTATACCTGCGTTCATCCTCTCCATGACTCGCTGTGCCTGTTGGTACAGCGTAACTGGACCCAGTGGATACCCGGCCAGTCAGGACTTGCAGTGTGTGTGACAAAAACACACAACACTCATTATAATTACCTCAGCAGCGGCACATGCTGTGACCCCTGTCTGTGCCCGTACACTCCCTGAGACACTTTGTTTGGTGTTTATCTCACCATAATCAACTGGGCTGTTATTGGGGCAGTGATAGCAGATTGAACCACCCCGCAGTGTGGAAATTAAACATGTTTTGAGTTGACACATCTTGGATGATATCATGGAAAGTCATCTAAAGTCCCACATTTCACAGCGGTTTCCTGTTAAACTTGCTGACCTTCTTATACTGAAGATGTAAATCTGAAGAGAAAACAGCTGACACAGACATGTGGCTGTTATGACATTAACTGTTAAGTATATACAAAGGCTAGACGGGATATGATAAGACACGTTAACACACATGTGCAATGCTGTGCTGTACTGTGCAACACAATAACTGTGCAACAATTTGTATGCAAAAATACAATATAACATAGATTTTTAAAGATTTTCATTGCTTTGTGTACTTGCTTGTTTTCCCTCCAAAAATTTGATTAGAAGATGAATACAACTCTCTCAAGCACTGTGAAAAATTGTGTCCCCTCAATACTTGAGATCCAAAATATTTAGACTTTTACTCAAGTTAAAGGGATACATAACCATTTTATCTGTCCCCCATAATTGCTTGAGGTTTTTCATGACTCTATCTTCATTAATAGGTGCTGCAGTGTACATTCTGTCTTATTCTACGGTCCTCTGTGTTTGCAGGTGACTCTGAGAAAGGACCCTGAGAGCCATGACTTTGGTTTCAGTGTATCTGATGGGCTCCTGGAGAAAGGGGTTTATGTCAACATGATCCGCCCCGATGGCCCCGCTGACCAGGCCGGGTTGAAACCTTTCGACCGCATTCTACAGGTAAGCTAAGCTCACCGTCCTCTTTCTTTAATGAGAAATGCGCAGTTGATTTTTAGATTGTTTGCTTCTTACAGCAGTGAAGGTAAAAGATCACAGGAACCCTTACAGCCCTTTCTTCAATGATCAATGAGGCCCAACGACATGCAGTGTGTGTTATGAATCTGGCAGTCCAGAACAATGTAATAGAGGACAAACTTCCTAACCAGTATCCCCATTTAGTCACTCTGAAGTGAACAGGTGTGTTGCATGATTCAGTTATCATAGAACTGGACATACAGTAGGTGTGGTAGGAGGCACGGTCAGGCTGACGTCACACATGGGGAGGTGGTGTCCTGGACTCATTAGCTGCTATCAGTTGAGTATTTTTATCACTGGCATCATAGAAAGTGTTATCTTGATTTCTTATATTCCAATCTTCCAGGTGAACCGTGTCAGGACCAGGGACTTGGACTGTTGTCTTACTGTGCCCCTAATTATAGAAGCAGGCGACGGCCTGGATTTGGTCATTAGCAGGAATCCACTGGCAGCGGCTGACACAGGGCTGCCCAACGACTGTGACGACCCCTCAAACTCACTGTTCTGCTTTCCCGAACACAGGACCAACAGCATCGCCCTGTGACATCAGAGGCAGACGGTAGCTTTTTGAATCACCACGTACACACACACACACACATAATGTTGCACACGGTTAGGTTGTCACATGGTACCTCTCAGACAGACCTTCACACTCATGCAGAGCATCCTCACAGAAACAGCCACTCTCACCGCCTGAAAGCATCCCTCACCCACAAAGTTACAAGCGCATGTGTTCGCTAATGCCGGTTTTAGTCACTGTGTTCATATGATGCAGTTCAGAGGAGGCTTTGGCTTCAGGGCAGCCACAACCCCACCCCTTTCCTCTCCAGAGGCAAAGCCACATGCAGGGTTATATAACATGGGGAGTCATAGCTTCTGACTGAGCCAGGATGTCAACACACACGCCTCAGCTCTGGAGAGTCAAATGCTGCACACACGCACTGCATACATTTACTATCTTTTGCTTTAATGAGTTTCATGTTCTCACTGAGAGGACATTTTACCAGATCTTTCCTTTTGTTGCGCACAACCAACGCACATGCAGTTCTCTACATACATATAAAACGCACACTGACACACGGGGTGTTTGTGGACTCAAGGTCCGAGGCACATTGTGCTTATTTGAGTTATTTCAGCCATGACTTGGCTCACTGCCCTTGTTTCCAGTCTCTCCTCCACACTGCCCGCCCTACAGAAGGGACAGTGCCTCCAAATAGACAGAATGCTCTCTGCTACTTTCCAAGTATCATTAGCTGTATTGCAAAGCCCCTTGTATCTTAATACCAGGAACGCTTGTGGAAACACTCTACCCTTTCTGTTTTAAAGTGGGCGTCCCTTGACGGTTAAATAGTTTCTGAATGGTTCCAGAGAGAGTTCAGAGATGTTGCATTTTGTTTTTTTGTTGCTATCTTAATGACTCTGCATACGTTTACAACAATGTTGTTTTCAGTTTCGCATTCTGCACACATTTCCCCTTCACACTGCATTCGCACATAATGCACATTTGGTGATCTATTTGTTCACATCGCCCGTTCACTTTCTTCACATTTCACTGCGTCAATATTTGGCATTACACCAGAATGACTTATGGGTTGGTTTGTGGTCCATCACTGATGCTTCCTTAAGTGAATTACATTGTTTCCTAAACAGGAGGATGAAATGCCTTTCAATTTTCAGTGATGAATGATTTTTCTTGTTTTCACTCCACGTCTGACTGGATTGATGTTCCTCTCTGCAGTAGCTGTTTTTCCTACCGATATTTTTAAGCATGTTAGGCATGCGTAGGGGTTTGTCCTCAGAAAGTAGCTCTTCCTTAATATAAAACAGTATTGGAGTCATCTGTATTTGCTCCAACAGGATATTTGTGAGAGTGCTCCTCTTCTTTTTTTTTTTTTTTATCATGACATTGTGTTTTTATAGAGCTTGCTGGCCTGTTGATCCAGCTGTCTCTCTGGAAATAAGAAACATGTTTGTTTCATTATCGGCTGATGTAAAGATGTTGTAAGTACTTGCATTGTCCAGTTTAAAGCAGACTGATTTATCCTTGGGGGATCATTTTTTTCAATCTTATTTCAGACTCGTCTTATATTAAATGTCATGTTATATACAGAGGCCTATTTTTAAGGTTTTATATTATAACTGTATTGTATTTTTAATTTGCTGTATTATGTATCCTGGTATGCAGTGCTTTATTTTTATTTTCAGTACATGCACATACAGTATGGTATCTTCATATAAGCTGTGATACTGAATGTGGCTGCACATTGTTTGGTTAATTTCCACATGCTCCGTGCACACGTCAGGAGTCATTTCAAAGGAACTTGAAAGATTATTGGATATGATTTTATTTTTGTTATTTAATTTATTATAAACTAAGAAATGTATTTCTTTTTATGAGAATAAAGTCCATTATACCGCAATGGATTTGGAGCTGGTTTATCTACAGTGTGTTGTTTAAATTAACTTCCTTGACCCAAAACTGTGTGCAATGCAATGTATCATTTCACCACGTTAACCAGTAAGGAATGTCTAAACTCCTGGGAAGTGGAAAACTGTTTCAGGCATTCATGTCCAAATCAAGATGAATAATAAAAACTTTTGAAATCCACTGACTTTACATCTAGAAGCATCAGTCAACAGTCAAATATGTCCAATACTTTGTTTTATGTCTTAGTACCTGCTAAACTAATGACAATCTGACTGAGCTGAAATTTATAATTTTCAAATATTAGCATGTTACATGCTATGCTACCTTACTAAATGACATTAATGAACATGGTAAAAATACCTGCTAATGACTGTAAGCTAACATTGACCTTGTTTGTTAGCATGCCAATGTTAGCATTAGGCTAACTTAACCCTTGTGGAATGAGAAGCCTCATGGGGTTGCTTTAGATAATGTAGTTTTTACAAGCACAAGTATCATAGGAGGATAATTTGTTGTTGTGATTATATGATAAATGACATTGATGAACATGATAAAAAAAAAATTACCTGTTAAACCTAAATGTATGCAAACATTGTCTTAATTTCTTCGCATGTCAATGTTAGCATTTAGCTAACTAATTGCTGTGCCCATGTAAAACCTCACATGATTGCTACTGATAATGTAGTTTTTACAAGCACAAGTATCATAGGAGTCAAACAGTTTGTTTAGGTGTTCTGATTAGATGAAATTACTTTGGTAAACATCAGACCTGCCAAACTTGAGTGTGCCAACATTGTCCTTTTTTTCTAGCATGCCAATGTCAGCAATTAGCTAAACTAACTACCTTTGTAAACTCATACAGTTGCTAAAGATACTGCAATTTTTACAAGCACAAAGCCTTATCAGTTGTGTTAATGGTTGATGGTGTTGCCCGCGAGATGAATTGTCCCAACTGTCTATCCATGTTTAAATGCAAAATCCCTAAATGAAAATGCATGAATAATAATTTGACACTTGCTGAATCTACAAGCAGGTAACACCAAGTGCTGTCCCCTTTCCATTATGCGTTTGGAGTGCTGACATCCTGCTCCACTCTCCAGTAGATCATCCCTGTTATGTAAATTAAAGTCTTTGGGGGTTCAGTGCCTCAAGGGCTTCAGTCGGACAGTGGGACACCAGAGACATGCCCAAATAAGCTGGTGTCATCCTTGTGAGTGAGATGTCAATGCAGTTCCCACCTGCTGGGGGGCGTTTGATTCATGGTGGGATGGACACCCTGAGAAATTTAGGCCAAGTGTCAATGAGCCGTTACAGGGTGCAGCGAGAGGTGGAAGTCAGGGTGGCATTGGTGTTATCTGCTTAATGGAGGACATTTGAATAATTATAGAAAGCTGTTTCACGGGTGGAATCAAATTAAATTGTTATGCATTTGTAGCATTTACTCAAAATAAACAGTATTAATCGAGTTTGAAAGATGTAAGCAGCTCAGCACACGATTTAATTAACTAAAACGCTATTTAGGCATGTTTGATTAGCGTGTGAAATCATATGTAACTGCCTTCTCAAAACCAAGAGACTATATGCTGTGCAAACATACCGAGTGCTTGTAGTTAAGTCATCTTGTAAGTTAAGAACTGCAACGGTATCCAGATTAGCACCATTCACGCACAACCTGTATGCCTATGAGGACAGATAATTTGATATTGTGCTGAAATGCAGTCTATAAATCACCCCTGCAGCCTCCTTTTAGCGAGCAGCTTATGCAATATTCAGTTATAATTTTCAAGGCGAGAATAAAACTTTAAACTTTATAGTCGACAACTTACAGTGTGGTTTTGATGCATGTTTCAGGTCAAATAGTAACCGATTCAAGTACTAGATATAGGTACAAAAGAATACAAGACTAAAGGGGAAAAGAGAGTAGTGATACACAACTTGTAAAAAAAAAAAA
>JAOWBC010001714.1:16822746-16834331 GCA_028566105.1 Hypoplectrus providencianus
GAACAGTGATGCAGAATGACTACATTAAGTACATGTTTTTTAATAGTATTTTTACTTATGTAACAATGTTGTTATTTTTAGATTAGACTTATAAATGAATTGGTGTCTGATTAAAAATGCAAATTTCCCCCACTTTGCAGAAAGGACGAGGTATTAAATGCATCAGAGGGTTAAGAAAAAAATAAAAGAATTTCTGAGACACAAAATCCAAGGAAAAAAGATGTTTATTTGTAATCTATATAGAAATGATGCAATGTGCATCTCAAAGGGGACAACTGTGAGACAAAAATACTTTGGTACACTTGAATCTCCAAGATTTTATTGGACAAAGCAGCATGGTACTGTGGTGGCTCCTGCACAAGCTTCAGATCTTGTATCTTACTGTGCAAGATGATGCATTATTGAACATTATTCAGATTTTTTTTTGATGGTGCATTTTGAAAGAGCAGAGAATAACATTGCTTCAATGAATGTTGCACACTGAAAAATGCTATCTTTGCTCACAATGTGATATTTAATAAACACATTGCTGAGTTTTCAGTAAAATTAACCAGTGATGATGTTCATATGATGTACAGTATAAAATTGTTACAAAAAGGCATATGTGATTTACAAAGAAATCAAATTCTACAGTACTAATGCCTAACTGAACATTAGAAACTATTATCCAGTGGTAGTTCTGCAGAGTGTGTCTGCGACTGTAATGAGCACAATGGAGAGAGCTGTCAGGATGTTTAGAAAAAGTAATGCTTTTACTTCTAAAGTGATGTTCTCACAGATCCTTCAGAGTATTTGATGTCAAATTTCTAATCTAATTTTTGTCATTGTCTTAGCAAGTAGACAACTAGATACTGTATATCAAACTTTACAATATCAAAAAGTTAGAAGCTACAAATATTTCCTCCTGAAATGTGTTGCAAATGCAACTCCCAATACCTTGCAACAATAAAAACAAATACTACAATAAAGGTGAAACGACATATAAAGTGCAAAGAGAGGTTTCAATAAATGCACTGGGACTGACTATAGTAGTCACACAGGCTGTGTACAAATACTCTAAAAATGCCACTTCCCTTTTCTCCTTACTTCTCCTTCCTTAAATGTTTTTCAATTTTATCATCTCTGTTTTTGAGGATGGATCTTGAATGCATTTCTCACAGTATTTGGCCAAGGCCTTGTTCAACTTGTAACTTAAAGGAAATCAAGCAAGATTAACTCTATACACTGCATACTGCCACTTAACAAGTTATGGATTTGTACTCAGAGGTGTGGGGTGGCAAACATCTGGCGTTAGCGGAGGTACATTCATTTTCACTGCAGGGATGTACGGCAACAAGAGATTAGAAGTTAGCTTGGGCAACGAGACTGCCACAATCACATGAGGGTGTTTAGACGTTTCTACCTTTGCTTACATGGTAAATTACAAATTTAGCTTATTTAATTTATGTTTAGTGAGAATTTCATCTTATCTTGTGTTACACCAAAACAAACAAATTCCTCTCCTCTTCTCCGGAATCAACAGAAAGGTAGTAAACATTGAACATTTTCTATCTCAAAATACTGCCTAAACTGAAATCAGTGCCAACTACAGCAACAACAATTGTAACATCAACAATATTGATATAGTAAAAAATAAAAAAAAAAATTACAAGAGAAAAAAAAACATTACAACAGTAATATATAACTCTCTTCATATAAATCAAACCAGAGAATCTCTAATGTGAATATATTGGATGATGTAAACCTACCATTATCAAAGTTAGCAAATATGATAATAACACAGAAAGCACATCAATCTTATTCCTCTCACAGAGAGCGCTCACATCATTGTTTCTACAATGGTGTGGGTGGGCTTGATCAAGCCATTGTTCCCGTTTGGGTCCAGGGGCTGTGTCAGCTCGCTGCCCTTCAAGTTGTACTCTTTCGGGCGAGAGCTCACGCCTGACTTCGCCGGGGCCGCCACTGCTTTGATCCTCTGAGGGTAGACAGATGAGAGATTCAGCTAATGATCTCCGCAAAAAACTGGGGCGGTTTAAGGCTTCACATGGCAGCTTTCCAATTTAAAATACCAAACATCGTATTACATCTGTATTTCTGCATGTACACAAATGCAGGACATTTAACACGGAGTGACGTCTTGAGGAAAAGGCTTATTCGCTTTCTTGCCAGGAGTTGAGCTGAGAAAATCGATACCACCGGCATGCTAAATATCAAGCTACAGCCAGGAGTCATTAGCTTAGCTTGGCATAAAATCCAGGACCAAGGGGAATCAGCTAGCCTTGTAGCCCCGCAACCTTATGGCAACAGCAAGGGGAGACTGTTGATGGTACACGATGATCTACAAGGTGACGTGATGTGACCAGTGGGGTTAGCCAGGCTAGCGGTACCGTTGACAAGCTAAGCTGTTACCTCCAACAAGGAGTTCAAGTGTTTGGCTCAGTTTCTTTATTTGTCAGATGGATTAAAAAAAACTACCAGTCCAATATCTTTGAAACTTGGTGCAAGTGTGAAGCATGGGCCACAAATCTGTTAAATTTAAAACAAATGAGTGTGGGCTACATTAATTGTTTTATACTTGTATAAATGTCATGTGATACAGCATTTGTGCTAAATTCATGCTGCTTTGGGATAATCAAGAGATTGGCTTATCAACTGGCAAAATTAACATTAAGTCTTAGCTTAAGAGGTCACTGGAGGTCTACACTTTTCGGATGCCTTCAACTTCAAGTTCAGCTTCTACTAAAACAAATGTATGTTTTCTAATAATAACTAAACAATGCCCATTTATGACATTTTTCAACATATTACACTATGGCGTTTTTTAAGCTTTTGCATATTAGCTTTTTTTTCTCTATTTCGGACACCTTATACTTTCACCGCAACCTCAGTAACTCTGGGCAAGAAAGCAATTAGCACATTTCTGACAATAAAGCACCGAAGGATTGAGCTCACCTCGATCAGGGGTCCCTCAGACTGTAAGATCTTGATGACCATGACCATGGGGATGCAGATCATGGAGGACAGGGCCAAACACCAGCCCAGACCGATGGCCCAGTCAGGGTACTCATACACCTTGTTATAGGTCAAGGGCTTGTACTTCACCAGGGAGAAGACAAAGCAGCCCTGCAAAACAATCACATGAGTCTATCAGTGCAAGCTCATTGTGACCATGAAAAGTTCATCTATCAACATTTGTCACATCTTCAACAGCGTCTCTTCCAAAACAACAAAGTGACACGAAAGCCACCGCTCATTTCTCACCATGCAGAGGACAGGAGTGATTATGGTCCAGCTCCATTTCATCCATGGGTTTGGTCTGTAGCCAATCATATCTTCAACAGCATCGTAAAAATTATCAACTCCTGTTCAACACAAACAACAAAGACTAACATGAGTGCTGGAATATGTATATGTTTCAGCAAAGTTAATGTATATTGCACTTAAAGTATCATCAGTCTGTAATGTCCATGTCTTAATGTTTGTTTTCCCGGAATGACCTTCATATCTGCTTTTCAAAGTAAGTATGTTTATGGCCCCTTATCTCTGTTGTCTGCCCTAAACTAGAGCATATATTTTTCTTCTAGGTCATGCACCATATATACTGTATATAGTAAAAACATGCCGTGGCTTTGTCACATATAAGCAGCCAACAAGGTCATTATTTATCCTTCCTCTGCATTGATTGTGGAGCACTTTGTGTTTTTATTGCACTGTTTGTGCTGTCCTTGACATGTGCCTGTTTGTCATTCTGTTCCTTGTTAACAGTGTTTTCTTTTATTTTGACTTCATGCCTTTTTAACATCTGGCAAGGGTCTACGAAGGAATGCAAAGTGCAACAGCCAGTGAGATCCTTTGTGTTGTTACTACAATTGCAACTGTTGTACAGATGATAATAAAAACAGCTTCCAAAAGTCAAGGACACTGGTTCCCAACAGTTGTTTTTTTTTTACTTTTGGCAAGTAAAACTCTTCAGTATTTCACAATATTTTAACATGTATTTAAGACAATACTGAAGGAATAATTATTATTCTTCTTTATTGTTAGATCTCTTAAAGCCCCAAAAAAGTCATAAAAGAAAAAAAACATTATATAATGGTGATGAGATCACTAACATTTAAGTTAAAGAACTATGCTCATTGGAGAACATTGTGTAGAGCAACCGGCAATTTCTCCACAATATACGTGACATTGTGTCAAGCATCATTTTTTCTTTTTTTTTTTTTTAATTTGGAGGCCAGGGACATTGAAGCTACTGATCTATTTATGCATCAAAAGGACTATTGTTAAAAGGACAATCTTTGTTCATTAATGGAATTTCCTGGAACTAAGGTTAAATCTCTCTAAGAATATTAAGCTTTTTTTATTCTGAGGGACCGTAAAGAGCATCTCTTGGTAAAACTGAGGAGACAAGTGACATCTGTTGTGTCTACCTCTTACCAAATACCAGATTTGGTAGCGGTAGTGACACAGATTTTTGAAGTGGAGATCAATTTAATGGGGTATTAAGAGTTAGAAAAGAGAAATCAAATACCGGGGTTGTTTTAGAAGTAAACATACAGTGGCTGCATTGATTAATTATCGTAATAAGGTGTTTCATTTACAATTCAAAAGTAGGGATTTTTTCAAATTAGATCTTTTTTATCATTAAGAGTCATTAATGGTAATATGATGCAATCTGGTGGGAGTGAATCCCTGCTAGCCAATCAAAATCAAGTAGGGGACCAACACCATCTCCACCCCCCTCCCCCCTCGCCACCCCAGTTGCATGTAGTTAAAGTTATTTACTACTGACGTGGGAAGGACCACAAGGACACCTTTGTTCAGCACCGACAGAGATCATTTGTGATTTTTTCTCTCAACTCTTCAGCATCATTACTTTGAAAAACGACACACACATTACAGAAAGCTATCACATAGAGTCGTTGGCACTTACCATAAACCCAGGCTACAGCAATGCACTCAAAGAATGCAACCCACAAAAGGCACACACCGCTGGCTGCATAGTAGTCAAAGAGTTGAAACACATACATGCCACCCTGGACAAAGAAAAGCAGGAAATCCACATTAATTACCTCTGTGATGTGTGTGTAACGACAGAAAGTCACAGAGATAGAAGGCGGCATTAAAACAGTTTGGGTGGGGGGTGTTGAAAAGAGTGTGCAAGAATGCTGGCGTGCTCCCAACAGAGGCAGAGTTCAACAGGTGCTGAGATGTCACTAAAGCGCGGTTAACTGCTAAACGGAAAACGGCATTCCGAATTGTTCCATTCAGACACACAGGATGTGAGTGGTGAATGTGGTAGGAAGCCATATTTGGTCGTGACAATGAGGCGGGCAAGTGGAAAGTCTGTGGCGTTATCTCTGCTGTTAATCCGAGTACACAGGCTCCCTTTTCCTTCTCTAAACAGGACAGGAGTCAGATCGCAGCGGCTGCGATCAAGTGACTGTTGGTGAACTTACTTTCGTTACCATGGCGAGTCCCAGGAGATAGCTCATGAAACACATCACAGCTATAAAGATCTCCCGCCTGTAACCCTTCCTGAGGAGGGACGGGTATAGATCCACAATGGAGGTGATCTGTCCTTCCACTTCGACAAACTGTGGGGACAAAAGCAACTATTAAGTGCTCAGAGGAAGGAAAAAAATGTGTCTTTCTGTGTGCATGCAGCTTTTGTTTTGCCTCTACAAACCAGTGATTAGAGAATGAGAGCTGCCTTTGTTGAGCAGTAATGAGAATTTAAACAGAGCTCCTCTCTGCAGCGCTGGTTTGTTGCTACCAAGACATAACAGAAACAAAACAACAGTGAATCACTGTCTCCGTCTCCCCGTCTGTGTCTCCCTCCTGCTCCCCTGTGTCTCCTCATTGCCTGAAAAGCTACATAATGTCATAACAAAATTTGAATTTCGTTCCTATTTGCCAAGAACATGCTTCTTTGTTACACGGAGCCCAAACAAAAACTCCTTACATAACAGCGGCATGTATGTGTGAGCGATGTTGACAATATATAGCATTCAGAATGACAAATCTGCAAGAAATTTATGGTCAAGAAATGCACCCACACACACACACACACACACACACACACACTGTAACTGGCAACATTTCTTTCATGGAAATAGCCGCATGAGTATTTACATGTGCTCAAATTTAGAGCATCGGCCTGATCTCGCAGTTGGCTGAGACGAGTAGCTGGCCATGTGCAGGACTGAGTTAGCACAGGAGTAGAATTACACTTGGAGGCAGGAAATGTGATATGGCCGGCGAATCCCTCGGGTGCACACTTGTGTTTTGTCTACGTAGATTATCTTGTCTTAATCAAAGCTCTGCCTCCTATCAAAGCTAGATGGTTTGCATGCAAGCTATTATAATGACTTCTACCTACTAGATGTTTAACATGTATCAACTTGTAAAAACTTAATTTGTGGTACTACAGGGCATTAAGAACTCTAATCCTCACACAGCGCAGTGTGATAGTAAAATGCCTTTGTGGGACCAGGCTGCTTTTCTTGTCTGTCAGTTATCTGATATCTTGGAGACGTTAGATATGGATCAGAGAGACACTAAATGTGTTTTACACATTGGGGCTGGCAGGAGCCAACTAACCCCTGGGATCTGGAAGGAGCCTGTATGATATTACAGGGGAGTTCACAGACTAGCTATTCTGTTCATAGCTTGACACCGCAGTGATTGTGAAAACACCCACCTGGGGCGCCTTTAACAAACTATCTCCCCATTTGTATAGCAGAGCTCCTACGCAGGGGGCATTGCAATGTGGCCTGGCATCCTTCCAGCGCCCCTGTGAAAGTCTAACGCTCGACCCTGGGCACTTTTCTGATTTGCATTACTTGTGTATTCCCTAGACTTCCCATGCAATGTGCATGTGATTGCTGTTTTTTTCTGTTTCATAAGATTTAAGACTTGAAATGTTTGAAAGCTACTAGAAATCTTGAATAAAATATATTTTCTTTATTTTAATCGAACTTTAGGTCATCCAAACAAATGAAATGTATACACAAAGTTAGGGTTTTTAAAGTGACTTTTTTTGGTAACTGCTTCAGTCTAATTTGGTGCAGTTTGAGGTTCATATGGGCAGCTAGATCCCCCATCTTTTTTTCTGTCCTTATCAATTAATTATTTTGTTCATTTAAATATGTATTTTTTATTTATTTATGTGCTCATTTGTTTATTTTTTATATATTTTGTTAAGATATTATTAACGACATTGTTGAGTAAATACTCTGAATGTTATTTTAAGAATTAAGAGAAATATATAAAAATATGAATGAATCCCCTATGTAAACACTGACCTGGCTGTCGAGGCCCAGAAGCAGCAGCATGATAAAGAAGAGGATGGCCCAGAGGGTTGGCAGCGGCATCATGGACACAGCTTTAGGGTAGGCGATGAAGGCCAGGCCAGGACCTGCAGGGAGAGCAGAGTGGGGATGGGGAGAAGGGGAAGACAGAATTAATACTTTTATCTGATTTTAGCTTGGACGACATAAGGGGATTTGAAAAAAAATGTAAAGACTGAGCCAGGGAGGCTGAGCAGGGTCTGGCACTGCCAATCATCTACAGGAAATAAAATCTCATAAGTGTTTTAGTGTTTTTTCCTGCTCTAGCGTCCTGCATGTGTTAACTTGCAGGATATATCAGCAACTACATTCAACTGTACATATTGTCTTTTCATAACAATGTGCACATTACATAACTGCACACTGTTTATGCCCAGACCACTCCACTAAACATAACATTCATTAGGTTCTGTTCATACAATACACATCATAGCTGCTGCACATTTTGTGTATCTTTAGCTAATGTTTGCACTGTCTGGTAAGATGCTAATCTGCATTCACAGTACTTATTGTGTGCAATAACAATATCGTGGAATCTAATCTAATCTAAACAAAGCAGAAGAGGATTGCAGCAAAGCCATGAATCGTATCAACAGGATATAATAAGAACATGAGACAAAGAGTCAGCAATCATGTAAACTACTGCTTCAGTGGAACAGCTGAGCAAAATGCAAAGGTAGTACTTTATGGTGAAGGTACATGAATAATCATGACTTACTGCAAGGCTTATTGCATGAAAAAAACTATTTAATCTATGTAGTACGTCATAAACTATCAGGAATGCACAAGTATTCTGATTTAAAGCATTAGTTCAAGCGAGAACAATAAATTAATTAATGAAACAACTGACGGATTTCTTTATATTATCATACTATCATTATTTTCTCATTCTTAATGGATGATGAAGTACTGCATGAGTAAAATCGTGCTTTTTCAGACATTAAGTCATGCATAAGGTCATTACAATTTGTGTACCCAAGCCATAAACTTTCCCCTGTGTAAGTCATTTCTACATGAAAAAACAGCTTTAACTGATGAATTTCGCTTCTGTGTTTCCATGTGTGATGGAGTATCTTGTATGTATTACACATTAACATGCCAACACAGACTTACTGTCATTATCATACAGTTATAATTTGATTTCACATGATAATAATCAAGTTGCAGTCTTTAAGAAAGCAAGAGTTGAATTTGAAACTGAACAGAGCGAGCATGCTGAAAGAAGACGCATCTCCTTCAAAGACCACATAGAGTGTAAAGGAAGGCAGAAACAGAACCGGTGGCGTCCACCTCAGGAGATCCACAGCTTGTTAACAGAACTGGGCTTACAGTGCAGTGCTGCTGGTCAGAAATATCGCCTCAGGGTGCCAGTGCACACACAGTAGAGTACATACAGTACGGTGCCAATCTTCTTAGCAATGTCCCCTGGTCAAAAAGATGTAAAGCTGCTCAATGGCGTGAGCAGCTGGAATGTGGGACATGAAGACATCGTTACTACATTAATTGTAGTAATGATGAGGAGCGGTTTAAAAACACCACAGTTCATTGTGTAGCTACAACAAACAGCACCAATGCCGTGTAGTCTGTCCTCAGAAAAGGTGGAGCAGATTTCACTCTGAAGTAACAATTCTGTTTCTTTGAGGCTTTTATTCAAGGAGTGTGCAATTGCCGATACCTCTACATTTCAGCATCATCGTTTCCGGGGACTTTAATAAATGACTTGAATTTCTTTTTTCCCTTCGTTTAAAATTTTCTTAGTTATTTCTTTTGAGTTTCCAATTGTCTTTTTTTTTGCTTTGTTTTGGCAACAGCGCCCACCATCACTGCTGCCATCACCTTGGACCCTCGTACCTGACTCTGCCACATCGGCAATGTCCACCCCTTGTTCTTGTGCCATGAAGCCCAGGACGGAAAATATTGCGAAGCCAGACACAAAACTGGTACCGCTGTTGAGGCCTCCCAGCAGCAAACAGTCCCTATATCACACATATGTCATGGAGGTTGTTAATGAACACAGGTGGAACCGAAGTTCCCATTTTCTTTTTCACGCAACCGTCTCTGACACGAGTTGCTGTCACTACTACAGTCCCGCTCCCCCCCGGCGGAAACACAGCTCACCTGTAGCAGTTGTACTTGTATTTGTTGTAGCTCCCCAGCGACGTCATGGCTCCCAGGCAAATGGCATAGGAGAAGAAAATCTGGGTACCTGCATCAATCCACACCTGAGGAAAAAAGGTTTTCCAGGGAACAGATGAGATCAACCTTTTCAAGTCTTATACTGAAACCCTTATTATTAGCTGATCAAAGGTGTAGGTGTTGGCCCACACGGAGATGGAAACACATTATCAATCATGCAAAACAGAGGATTTTACCACTTGGGAGCAACACAACTTTTGAAGACAACTTATTTCATCAGTTGATATAGCAAACATGGCTAAAAGTTTAGCAGATGTTAAGCATGTGACTCCAATATTTATTCTATTTTTCAATCTCTGTTTTGCTCGGTTTTGCCTTTTGCTTCACTTTGTCCACCACCTTGTTCCAAACCGTGTCCGTCTGTCATTTTAATGCCACAAACAAGCAGTGAGACTGATCTAAACAGTAAAGTTGCAACCAGAAAACCAAAACAATAATTTTAACAATGCTTTTAAGATATAAAGAGGCGATTGGAGCTGCGAAGTCGAGTCATAATAACCTGCGTTTTCTTCACTAGAAGCAGCACCTCTACATATAAAAAGTCACTTGATCAAGGCGAAAATGATTGATACTATTGAATGAATAGATTATTGCAACAACCATTACCAATATTTCCATATCAGCAGTGCTTCAGCAAAGACTCTAAAACAGAAACTATCAAGAACAGAAGATTAAATATAAACTAAGCCCTTGAAATGTCAGTTATTTAATCTGAAACCTCATGAACATGGGGCGCTCTGTGAGGCCAAGTAGAATCTTATTACTTTCAACTCAGCTTTTGCACGGACACACGTGGGTTCACCGATCGAGACATGCCTGCTTGGTTTTGATGTTAATCTCATAACTCATGATGCAATACAGTTACATAACAATAAAAGAGAAGAAAATATACCTTTAGCATGTAGAAGTATACAATGGGACCACAAAAAATGTAAAAGTAATAAATGTAAAACAACATGGGGCTTCTACAGATTAATAAACAGGAATGGGATTTCCCCTCGTGACACCATACTGTTGAGCTGTAGAAGAAGAAGAGTTTTTGGTCCTACCTCTGGGTCTTGTAAGCGGGTCAGGTTGGGGTAAAGGTAGAATTTGATCCCTTCGGATGCTCCAGGCAGGGTCACTCCACGCACCAGCAGCACAATCAGCATCACAAATGGGAAAGTTGCTGTTATGTACACCACCTAGACAGGACAATGGAGTTATTTGCAAAAACACCGAGCAACAGTTACAGACATATGACTCATCATCCATGAGATATAACGGGTTAAACAGTACATTCTTTTCTGACTTGTGTTTTTCCGTTTGCACAAAAGAGACATTGTTCTTGTGAACCAACAACAATTTCTCTTTAGGTATTTTAACAGAGGAAAAGAAGGTATGGTCTGGAAACAGTGATGCATGCTGCCTGCAGAAGCCTCTCTGTCCTGCATTGTGATCCTGATGCTGTTATACAGCAGCAATTATGCAAGACTAACCATCTTGTTTTCTTTGCAAACTTAGGGGTCTGAGCCTTTGAAATGACAAACTGTGATTCGAGGCTCCAGCTGGCAACATAAACTTGAAAAAGCTGCAGCTGTGAGCCTTTGGCAGTGCCAGGCAGAAGGCTAGGCGATTAGTAACATCTCCTCCCAATCTCTCACTTCAGCGATACTGATTAGAGGTGGGAATGACCAAAGGCCCAACAACGCAATGTCATCACAATACTAAAGTCATAATAAGATATAATCATAAACATTTTGCAATGCCAACTATTGCAATAACATATATTGTGATAATTTTAGGATAATACTCATGTTCATGTCATTTTTGTGGCTGCAGATTGGGATTATCAAGCAGATAGACTAACCAACAGGTCATGCAACTGACAAGCTTAACTGTTTTTCAGTCGACATAGTTTAAATAAAAGAAAATCTGCTATTTAATAATTTATTATACAAAATATAAATATCCTTGCATTGATCAAATGTTGCTGTTCTGTGCTACGTTTTTCTTCCACTGGTTTGCAGTAAGATATTTTTTTCTGCAGGGTATTCC
>JAOWBC010001714.1:16834431-16866177 GCA_028566105.1 Hypoplectrus providencianus
GATCAAATGTTGCTGTTCTGTGCTACGTTTTTCTTCCACTGGTTTGCAGTAAGATATTTTTTTCTGCAGGGTATTCCACAGATGATTCAGCCTTTCCCCATCTGATGGGATTTATATGTGCCTCTGCATTTGTAAAACTCAGTACCTTTCCCTGAAGTAACCTTTGATTGGCAAAACAAAGAAACCAAGTCAAGATTTCTCTGTATGCTGAAACATTTTATAGACTTTTGCTCAGTAAAGCAACAAAAGCAACCTGTTCATCCCAGCTTTCATAGAGTTAATAATTTTCCACAGTGAGCTCCTCCTGTTGGCTCCAGCCCAGGTTCTGTCCCGCTAACAGAAACAGAGAGAGGTCTAAGGAGCGGCAGTCAACTGTTTACAGCCGACAGTAAGTCTGGCCAACAAGAAAGTTCCAGGACAGCGCGGAGGCTTGTGTCTCTAAATCTACCAAATTAACTGCTTTCCAAGCATGTGGCTTTTCTCTGAGCAACAGTGTTTTGTCACCAACTTGTCGGGCAAAAAAAAAAAAAAAGTAAAAGGCCAAACAGCCTCCAGGCAACACAATAAGTACAGGATGTGTTAACGCCTCCAGCACTCACTTTCCCAGTGGATTTGACTCCCTTCCAGATGCAAAAGAAGCAGATAACCCACACTGCAAGGAGACACAGGGCCAGGTCCCATTTCAGGGGCCCTATGTCCTCGATCCCATTGGAGATGCTCAGGACGTTACGTCTGCAGGGGAAACAGAGGTGCAGAATAAGTTAATAAAAGTTGGTTGGAAATGAAACAGAAGACTTTATGTTGAACATTTTCAAACACACCAAAGGAAGCAGATCATGTGCCAACTCCAGACCATGACATAGACAATACGAAAGCAAATTAAACACACATGACTTGGTCTCTCTGTGCTGTCTTGCTGCTTTGGCCATTCCTGATACTAAAATAATGGCATGACTATTTGAAAAACGTTTAAGCGTTAACATTTAAGTGTCTAATGCTGCATAAACACCTTCAGAGCTGTTTGCTGTGATGAATTATCATCAAATTCAACATGTGACAAAGCACAAAAAAGAGAACTAAACAGAAACTTTGAGGAGCTGCATTTAATGTGTGAAAGGTGCTGTACAAATAAGATAACCTGGCAGACAACTAAAAGTAAACTCTGCCTTTTACGGGAATTGTTCCTGTTCAAACACATTTACGCAAGCAAGATAAAGAGGCAGAGTTACTTTAGTCTATCCATGTGTGTGTGCTTCTCTTAGGCATGTTGTCGGCGAATACTCACTCCCAGAACTCAGTCACAGGGGAGGTAAAGTTGGTAACATTGGCTGCCAGCCACAGGGTCTTGTTCTTGCGGACTGTGTCCTCTATACAGTTGTCTGTGTTCCAGGGCTGCTTGCATTTTGCCCAGGGGAGCTCCGGCTGAAAGCACTGAAACAGGTAATACAGTCCCCAGGCCAAGATCACGATGTAGTAGATGTTCAGCAGAGATACGATCACGATTGAGGCGTAGCCGATACCTGGAGAGAGGAAGGACAGGAGGCAAAGGATTTCCATTTTTAATCATAAGGCTTCTGTTGGGATTCTGGTCACCTGATGAATGTAACTTCACAATGTTGCCCAGCTACTTGCTGACCTAGTCTGTCAGTGGGTTTTAAGTTGTTGGTTTTTTTTTGCCTAATAAAACATTAATTCTATGGAGTGGAAAAAGACAGTGATTGAGTGTGATTTCAACAATTATTAAGTAAAGCACCTTTATTTAAATTTTTATGTATATTTGCATCCTATTACTTTATATGCATATTGATGTATATAAATCTTTACATTAATTGTCTTATTTCATTTTATTTGTATGCAATCACACATCTGCTTGCTGAGACCAAACCCAATATCAATAGGAGCAAAAAACAGACATAAAACAAAGACAATGAGCCGTAAAGCTCCTCAGAGCCATGTGGAACCACAGAGTCAGGTGATAATTCTCTCTGGATTCGTCACTACTAGCAACACTTCTCACATGCAAGTAATCATGTGCTTCATTGTTATAAAAATAGTGATTGCAGCTGCTTTATCTGCAGTTGAGGTCCCATTTGTTTTTTCATACTCTGACTTGTTAAACTAATCTAGAAAACTAGAAATTCTGCAATATTTTTCTTCTGAAATCAGAAAAAAAATTCATGAACTTACATTTAATTAAAATAGCTGCATTGCTTACTATTACACTTTAATAGGATATCTGGTAATCTGTGACCCGTAACATTTCAAAAGTAACCGTCCAGGACTGGCCTTCACTACTGGGTGTGGTCAGAGTTGCATCATTCAGCCAGAGAGGGCAGCAAAACACACATTTTTATCTTGCTGGAAACTAAATCTTTAAATACAGTTTGTGTGAGATGCAGATTATATGCAGGTTAATAGCTCTTTTTTAGCTCATAGAGGGGGAAACTTCCTCAGCTTTACTCCGTTATCTACTGTTATAATGTCCTTAGTGTTTTAATGCTATTTTTAGATGACTTTGCCACGGTCCCGGACACAGAAACCCCCGGTACTCTTCCACTGCCCTGGAGTATTTTTAAACTCATCATCTCCATGGCCCCCACCACCTCATTCCCACATACCAAATGCAAACTGATAGACAGGTGTGTGTGTGTGTATGCACTCAACTGTGTGCTGGAGTGCAGGGAGTAAAGTCATGAATTCACCGTGTGATAAAAACACGTGAAAGCTGGAGGGGGGGACAATGGGAAGGTCTGTGATTGGTCAGTTTTGCAGCCACTTGTGGACTTTCTCTGCCGAGCCAGACGCTGTGCCAGATGGACAGACAGCAGCCTCAGCGTTCCTTGAATAGCGGAGACCATCGGCAGCTGCTGCAGATCCGGTAAAGCACAGCTTCCTCTCTTTTCATGTCATGTCCCGTGTGTGAACATGAGTAAGGGCGTCACGACAGCTGCTGAAGGTGCTGCACCTCCATGCTTGTCTACAGCTGTCACTCAAAGGTGGTGGGCCACACCGGAGAGGCATGAGAAGCCTTTGAGTGTCTAATAGTATCAGTAGGTAACTGGTAATCTCAGGTCATGGAGCCGGTAAGGGAACACGACCCTGGCAACGCTGTCACACACAGTATTTATAGAATCCTATAGGCTAAGAAAATAAAAGTGGACCCAAACTGTCAACAGTTATTATTATGTTTCCATGCAGACCTGCTGCATAAATCATGCCCATTGCTGTTTCCATAGCAACTCATCAATCCACAAAATATCTGCAATCCCAGAATGACTTCAATCATTTGCTGTTTGTTGTATATTAATGTTTATGTTTATGTAAATGTTTGTGTATGTGTGTGCAGATATCAATACCTGTCCCTGTAATTAAAGTATAAAAGGGTTCATTGCTTCTGTCTCAAAAAGATGTAACATGCAAGTTTAATATATCACTCATCCACCATGTGACTGTGTGCAGTACACACAATATTTCTGCTCTAATGTGCTGTGTTATGTCGTTTACACGAGACAAAGCAGCCTAATGAAGTAAGACTGGTCCAATTATAATGGGAGGGAATGTGGAACATAATGATGGACTGAAACAGGAAGAAAATTCAGGGCAGGACTCTTGTTAGGACAAATGAGGCTTTTACTCAGCGTTAAATATTAAATGATCTTGTCAGGGATGATTTGTGCTGTGATGCAGAGCCTCTATTTCTCTGTCTGTGTGTGTGTGTGTGTTGATTATGAGCTGTGTTTACGTGCTCGGACTTACCAGTGAAAATAGGGCAGAGCTTTGCCCAGCAGGTGATCCCTCCTTCAGAGGTGTACTGACCCAGCGCAACTTCCAGGAAAAACACAGGCAGGCCACCCCCGAACAGGAAGATGAAGTAAGGGATGAGAAAAGCACCTGGGTAATGGAGACAGGACGTCAGCTATCTTCTTACATTTCTTGGCTAAACACCTGTTAACATCTGTTGTGTACCGTCTACCTACCTCCACCGTTTTTATAACAAAGATAAGGGAAGCGCCACACGTTTCCTAATCCAACAAAGCCACCGGCCACAGACAGGACAAAGTCGAGCTTACTCGCCCACTTCTCCCTCTGAGGAGCCTTGCCTTCAGCTTCGTCCTCAGGCCGCGTGCCCGGGCTCTTGCCCGGTGAAGGTTTCAGGGTGTCCTTGTGAAAGTCCTTCAAGCATTGGAGCTTCTCTTTTTGTGCCATGCTGTGGATGACAGAAAGGAAAACAGTTCGTAAGATGGTGAGAGATAAAGACAAAGACAAAGAGACAGAGGTGAGAGGGATAAGACCCAAATAGGGAGGAGCATTAGGGAGATAATGCTGTCTCCTGATTGCGTTACAACGTGCTGTGGAACCACTGAGTACGTGATATACAGTACTATGTTGTTAATCTTGCTAATCTGAACAACTGATGCACGGAGGTCATTGGGACTAGAGAAATGTTTGCATTGACAGAGACATTGAAATTCCAGCATTAATCACAGAATATCCAACAATGTACAACACACCCACTGTGTTTAATCTTAATCATTCAATCAATCAATCAGCAGAAAAAAAACATCAATATTCAATATGCATCCTACAAATTGTACCTACAACATGCTGGTGACAACATGTGCACATTCACGCTTTGTTGTGCATGTAGCGTTCTATTTTTCAACTTTATCCTGAGTCTCAGGGCGTATTTTTCTGCTCAGAGGGGGGCACATTGTCACTAAAGGAAAAAGGAAATGTTTGGATATGATACACGCCTTTAGACCTCGTCTGACCCTAAAGAAAACTTTTGTCCTAGCTTTCTCTTTTGCTAGCAGATCAGCAACAAGTCGTTCCTCCATAATCCAAATTTAGAGACCAAGATATCCCTGTGGATTCCCAAAGCCCTGGCTGCTCTCAAGACGATACAACAGCTTAGGTTCGCTTGAGTGTTTACACTGTAAAACGCCTTTCCAAGAAAGACCGGATTTGTTATTACTGACCAAGGTATCCTATTTCCTCGCATGAGCCAAAGAGGAGAAAAGAAACCCTAATAGGACAGGAATAACTGTGAGGGACGTGCCAAGACTGAATGTGATTTAAGCTCCCAGCTGGCATAGAATAAAGAACAAGAAGAAGGACAATGGGAAGGCTATAATTAATAGTGAGATGGCAGATTAATTGTAATACTAGAGAGAAAAGTTCTTTTAAGACGGGAATAAAGCAACATCAAATACTTCCTCTTAACCCTAGGACGCAATAACAAAAAATTTAACTGTTTGCCAAAGCAAATTCAAAAGAACAAGTTGTAAAAAAACTTAACAACTTAAACTTAAACACTTAAAAACTGTGAGACCATTATGAACAGCATGTCCCCTGTTAGGAATGGGTACTTCTACCATTAACCACTTCCAGGAAAAAATTCCTGATAACCCATCACATTCCAACCGGGAACTATGTGCGTCTTCACTGAATCAAGGCTTCAACAACAACCCCTCCATCTTCCCTTGTGTTTGCTCATTTTGTAGGATTTCTCACTTCCTGTTATGCATGACAAGTCAACTTGAACCGCTTTCCATTCTCAGACCTCCTTACATAACTGGATCAGTTCTTGCCCACTCTGTTTCTCATCCTGTTTCCCCCTCTCACTTTATCTCTTTTCCCCCTCGTCTGCTTAGCGTATGCTTTCACCTGCCTCAATGGTGTTGGGAAGCTGTCTGCCTGCCAGATAAGACTTAAGACAAACTGTCCTTGGGATTTAAACCAGACATGCATCACTACAAACTTAAATATATATATATATATATATATATAAGAACTGCTTGAATCCTCATTGGTGTTTAATGTTCTGTTTCTACATAGACATGATTAAAAAAAAGAAAGTTATTTCTCTATCTATTTAACATTTAAATAGACTATCATTTTAAGCCAATGCACAACTCCACATTCATCTGACTATTTTAAACCCATTCATTCGGGAAAACCGGACTAAACACATGCAAAGATTTTCAAATCAAGTCTCCTCTCCAAGTAAAGCAGTTTAGAAAACTTACATTTCCTTCATGGCTGCGACTATGTATAGAGTTCCTCTCTCTCAGCTGTCACCATTCCTCTGTACTGAATGCCTTTATGCTGACACGGGTCACAAGAAGTGGAGCTGACAGCAAGGCCCGCCCCTTGGCTAAAGACAATTAAATCCAAAGTAGTGATTGGACGCAGCCTCGCAGTGACAGACAACTCAGGTACCAACGTGGGAGACTGTAAATTTCCACTTCCCACTACTCCCTGCCTACAAACATACACACAGCCAAGTGGTGGAGGGGGAGCATACACACACACATACACTTTTTATTAATGTTGGAGACACAGAGGACAAGTCAGAGGCTGGTCCAACACTGGGGGTTGGCCTTGAATTATGATCTTGTACAAATGGATGACACAAAGGCAGCATACAGAGTTTTAGTGATTTTGTTTGTTTGTTTATTATTTTAACTGCTGCATCCTCAAACAGCACTAAAACTATGAAGCACCATTTCATAACAAGATCATAATACAATGGCCACACCACTCTCAAGCATCTTCCTGCATAAACTATTTTTATTCACCTTCATGTTGTGATAATTCCCGGTATGCTGGACATTTTGAATCTCTGGCCCTCCATTCTTTCATGACATGTGGTTTGTTATCTGTGAAATGTAAACGAGTACGGTATCGGCTTATAACAACTCCTAATAAGGCAATGTGTGTCTCTCTGCTCGTCCATGAGTCTGTTTAGAAACCATTCACTGCTCCGAGAGCTCACAATGGCTGGACAAAGGCTCGCATGCAAGAGTCAATTAAAAACTGATACATTCCTCTGCAGGATTTGCACATTTAAATGGGGGACAAGGATCAGATGATGACGAGCCGTCGTTTAAACACTGCACACACACACCTTTAACACCTCTTAGCTCTGCATGATGTCATAATCCTTCATATTTTGGTCTGTGTCATGCTCTGCATACTATTTTTGGTTATGTAACCTTTGACGGACGCTGTCTAATCTATTGTGCGACAGAGACCACAGGATTTGTATTCTGAAGGCAGATGTCTTCAACAGAAGGAAAGCCTGTTTCATGTGGGGCATCTGAATCCTGAAATCAAACAGAGTACCTTTTAATAAAGTAAATGCCTTGTGGTGTCTGTTAATAACACACTGATGTCAGAGAAAGGGTTGAGCTATTGTTGAATTATCATGTTGTCAAACTGGATCTGTTCTGTAAAATTGAAAATACAATATTCAGTCTTCCAACTTCAAACAACAATTTTGTTCCCGTTTATTGTGTCTTGTGTGTGTGTGTATATATATATATATATAATTGTCATATCAGCCAGCCAAGGTCATATGAGTAGGTACATAACATACAGAAATATTGTAACAAATAAAAAAAAACACACACACACAACACCTATTTTAACCCAAGCATGACCTTTTCTAAACCAAGTAGTGTTGGTGCTTAAACCTAGGAAGCTGAGACAATGATAAACCTTCTGATATGAGAATATAGCATGTGTTTAAATATGCATACAGTTTACTACAGCTATAACAAATATTTTAATATCATGAGCTAGGGCTGGACTTGGAAACAATACTTAAATCACGATTATTTTTGATTGACAACTGCAATATAGTTTAAAATGATGGAGGTATATTAAAAATATATTAAAATGATCACTGTGGGAATTTTCCTGAAGCTGTAAGATATTTTTCTTACACCAGCAACGGAATACAACTAGCCAGTAGAGACATCCTTGAGGCATCTCAATATTTGCCTTTAATAAATATTGCCACTTACCTTAATTTGGATATAGTGCAACTCATTTCAAATTTTTACAAACTGTGCAGCCCTATCAAGCTCATTTTGTACTTAAATATTAAACCACTACAGAGGAAGTCACCAACAGTTGGTAAAGTTATTGTGAACATTCATAGACTGCTCCTTATTTTGCAGGGGACCTGAGGAAACCCCTCATAGACCTCCAGAAAGTCCCCAGGTTGCCAGTTTGGGAAGTTTGTTCCCAGCACCAGCAGCTAAAAAAGGGGCAGCGACCCCTCAGGTTTTGTCCTGCTGACCAGGCGGATTGGGGTTATAAAAGGACACGCGTCAATCAATCATACACTGGAGAGGGTGGAGACACAGAGAAGTAGGCTAAGTATGTGCCACTAAGCGCAAGATATAAGCTAGTAAATGACTTAGTTCATCAGACCTACTTAGAAAGAAACACAGACATTAATTCATTCATCCATTCATTGTTTTTAAGGGACGACTGGGTGTGGAGGGTGAAGGTGCACCTGGAGTCAGGAGGCAATATACAGACTAATTTATCCCCATACACACATCACTCAGTGAAGCTGGGGCTGTGCCTGAACGCATCACGACAAACCTCTACAAAATGATCAAAGACAAACGAGGAACAGGGTCTTATCAGTTATAAACACAGGAAACCGGGCTCAAAGGACAGAGCTGCTGGGGTGGGTTTTTTTTTAGTTTCTGTTTTTTTATAACCCACAATATTTGTTTAAGTTGCTTTAAAAGCCAGGGTTTAAACGGCAGGGGTGATTTAGCGGAAGCACTGTGGGAATTATCAGGACACAGCATCATGTCAAAGAAAAAGAGAGCAAAATAATGTCTGTTTCTATCAAATGAATCAGCGCGCGTGCAACGTCAAAACACGGTGACAGATACATAACAGTGTTAGTTTAAAAATCAATAATCTCAAAAAGCGACAGATCAAAAGCGCGTGTAGTTTTTCTATCCATCCATGTTGTTGTTCTTTAAAAAATTATATATATAAACAATATTAACCATCCCTCACTGACTTGATACGTAAAGATGCCAAATTACCTGTCCTCGTTTTATTAAGCAGCCTGTTGTTCCTTGTTTTTGTAGTATATGTTTTGACGCTGAGTGAAACAATTTGATCAGTTTTTCAGTGAGACCATTGTTTCTACGAGCTGGTGCGCGTTTAATATCAGTTTGAGTGGAAAATCACCAGCTTCTCCATGCAACAACTTCTTAAAGCGACAGCCTCCCCTCATGTCCGCCTTTCACCTGATTCTCCAGCAGTCTGACATTACTGGTATAATTACTGGAGAAATCAGTCACCACTTACAATATCGTCTCGAGGCATTTACACATTAGTTTACGTTATCGCGCAAGATTTGAGAATGACGTGCAAAAGTGCAAATTTAGCACGTTTTGTTCAATGGTGTGTCTGGTGATGATTATTTAAAAAAAACACAATTGAAATTACTCTTTGCAAATTACTTACTCATCTCCTGTGGGCTGAGAGGAATATCTTCATTAGTGTTTAGTAATTATTTAGCAAAAATAATGAGAAATGTCGGGTTGCCAGGTTGTGAAAACTACCCTTGACAGGTGTTAATTCTTTTTATTTTGTAATTTAAAAATGTTGGTAATCCATGATTAAATGCTCAGGTGGTTTTCAATTTCTAATAAGCCATTAAATGTGCAGTTATTAGTGGCATTTCAATTTACTTTAGTATTCCTTTCTTAAGAAATATTCTCAAAAACAGAAAATGTAATAATAGAAGCTTTCCTATATGCTGCCAATTCTCATAATCATGTCAACCTCTAAAGTTTAGAAGTTGACATGCTATCATTTGTTTAGAATCTAAACAAATGATAGCATGCCAATATGCTACACCAGCGTAATACATGTTAGCATGCTGTGTTAGCAGCAATTTATCCAGTGTTTTTGTCACATCTGGGCTACTTCTGATTATTCTGAGCAGGGGAAATAACAGTGGGCAAGGTAAATATAAACTCCAAGCTGCTTCGGTCAACACTGGTCTGTATTTTGAAAATTTAGTGAATACAAACATTCAGTTGATTCAGTGAACTATGTTGCCTAAGCTTACATGTGTTATTAGATAATTCAATTTGATTGATAAGTTCTAATCAATTATTGCTAGAGATGAGGACAGACATGCTTACCTTAATCTCATTGTCATTTACAATTACTGTTGTCAGTTTTTCAAATTATCGATAGCCTTTTTGTTCAGCCACTGCTCTCTATATGAGTTGAGATCGTCTCCATATCTAACATTTTATCTTTGGTTCTTTGACACATAGATAGAAGCAGATATGAAGCTTTCTAGGCGTCTTTTCTTTTTCATGGCTTTTCTGGAGAGTTAGGGTTCAGACATTATTGACTCATGCTTGTTTTAAGTTTTGATTGGGCCAAAAACTGATCGGACAACATAAGCTAAAAAAAAAAATCACATGCAGCTTCCCAGAGCTGCTAGCATGACTGCTAACATGACTGCAGTCTCTAAATATTAAATAAATGATCTTACAGGTTAAAGCGATGTTTTACAATCCGGCATCTGAAAAGTTTCTGTTATTAGTCCTCCATATGGATCAAAAACATTAGGCCTGCTTAACACTTGGCAGACCATTGACACAGCCATTAGCTGCAGCCCGTAAACATTTTATAAAGGATTCTTCATTGAAAATTGGTCACATCTCATCTCAATCTCATTCAGTGCAGCCATGCAGGTGAATGTTGGCTTCTTTCTTATGGCTGCAACTCTTGTGCATGTACATGTTTACTGTTGTCTTAATCCAGATCATCAGCAATGCCAAAAAGCAGATGGCCAGGCCACGTGTGTTTATGTCTTGTATTGCAGGTAAAGTATCAGGATAGTGCAAACTAATACTGACTGCAGAGTGTTTATTACAAGGTCCACTGTGGGTGATACAATTCAGGTTAACAGTGGAGCAATAACTGCATTAACTAAGGAGTCCTAAAGAGATCAACAAGGAAAAAGGAAGTGAAAGCATGTTGACTCATTTTCAACCTCTGGAGGTTTTTTTTTTTCAGATACATATTTTTTTGTTGTTGCCAGAAATGAAGAAAAGTCTTTCATTGTGCAATGTTATGGAAAAACACACACACTCAAATCAAACTACTGGAAAGAACAGAGAGTTTTTGTTCCTTATTTCTACGCTGTGTATTCTTTTACTTGGACATTTCCTCATTAGCCTTAGAAGCAACCTTTCATGTCAGTGTTGTAAAGCAAAGTGCGTTTCAAAGCCACCCAGTCCCCTTGAGTTTCAGAGATGGTTTCTCCCTGCAGAGAACAAAAGTTCTGTCAGCAGGACAACTGCTTTCTGATGCCCGAGGACGAAATGGCCAGGAAACAGGAAAGTGACTGAAAAAAAAATGCAAGTTTGGACCCTCACTGTTTGTAACTGTGACAAAAACCCACCTTGAATCTAAAGTAGCTGAACACACACTGTGGAGAGGAAGCTTTATCTAACTTGTGTCAAGATACAATAGCAGGCCCACAGAGTAAACGCGCTAACAATGATACTAACTTCAGTTTTATAATATGGCAGTTTTTACTGCTCCCATAAAGCCATAACCAATGTGTGCCTGCAACTGAAGTTTTTTTTAATTTCCTTTGGTGGAAGTGATCTCTGGGCTTACCTGAGCACAAAAATGAACAACAGAAATGTTGTTCAGAAATGTACAACTGTATATAGTTAGCAAAGTGTGTCTGATTTAGATTTTAAGAGACCATTAAATGAGTGAAGGATTTTTTTTTTTTTTAAGAATGGTTTTACCCCTGTAGTCATTTTTTATATTTCTTTATGGCTCTATGTGAAAAACACTAATCTGAACCGGAGGACCAATAAGCTTCCACCTCAGCTCACTGCTCTGTGACTCAGCTTCTATGTGCTGAAAATATAATTTATCAAAATCAAGAGGAAATGTTGCTTATTTTTATTTTTTGTAACCACAATGTTATTGATTTCATTTAAAACATTACGGATTACTGATAAAAATACAGACGGTTCCCATTCATTATTCATAATAACACCTACAGAGTGTAAACCACCTAATTTTGCATATTCACTTATGACAGATGGAACTGAGGCTGTGAGCTTTATGGGGTTTCAAAGATGCAATTATCACTTGTGTGCACTAAGGTGCAGAACTTTCTGGAAAATATAATGTGAATTTGTGTAGGTTGAAATATACCAGCTAAACTAGGAGACATGCTAAAACCTTATTTGTACCATTATGTTAGCTAGCTCAACACTGTTAATGAAACAGGTAAATGCTAATGTATGTTAGCAATTAAATTGCATTATTAGCTACTAAAGGAAATACTGCTTTCCGAGAGAAGACTGATCACTGAAAGCCATTCAAAGTGTACCAAAATTCCTTTTTTAATATTTTTGGAGAGGACCTTATCGTGTCAAGGTCACATGTTCTTGCCCTTGCAGAAGGACGGATGCATCTATTGACAGAGGTCCTCCTGATTGTTTACATTTGAAGGGTTTGAGGCCGGAGGTTGTTGTCCTGGATAGATTTAGCCTGTCTTTTGTTAGAGGTCTGTCTAAGGGCAGACCTGTCACATGGTAAGGGTGTAATCCTGCCTCACATGCAGACGCTGTTTGTATCTATCTGCAGAACTGGCCGTGTTCTCTACTGGCAACCTTGTGACTCACCTTTAGTGGAGCATTACATTGCGCTGTACGGCAACAAATAAACAAGAGAGGCACATGATGAAGGATGAAATGAACGTGCAAATAAAGAAAACCACAAAAAGAATGCAAATCAACCCTCCCTGCTGCAGGGCGGGGTGCTTTGTTCCTGTTAGTAGCATCACATTGACCAGATATATTTACTCAGCTCCCTGAGAGCTCACCATCTTTGACAAAGCAGACTAATCAGACCACTGCTCGCTTGGTTGTCTGCGTCCTGGCTGCTTATACTTCAGGGGAGCATGTAAGGCTTAATCCCATATTACCGTGGCTATGTTGAGTGTAAGCATCTGACTGTCACACACTTCCAAGAGGAGCGTCCACGCAGAGCAGGGAGATAATCAGAATTCCAGGTTGATAAGCCTGCAGTCAATGTTTATACAGCCTTATGGGAATCTTTAGCCTTGTATTTGCATGGCATGACGCTGGAAATTTGGGGGAAGAGTGACTGGCTGCTCAGCTCCTTCTCATTTAAAGGCAATCCTATAAAGAGATCTTCTTGGCGGGAACCTATCGTTCAATTTAGTGCGCGTGTAGTCTTTGCTGTGCCATTTCTTACATAATGGCTGGCTGGGACGACACAACACTTGCCCAATTCCTAAGTCTGTGTAATGAAATGTAAACGCAGGTTTCCTGGCGAGCTTAACTCTGATTGAAGCTGCAGAATACAGCCAAAAATAACGCATCAACATTTTGTATTGAGTGTATCATATTGTATAGTTTATTAAATCTTTTTTATGAATGGAAATGTTAAAGTTGTGTATAAGACAGAGTAAGGAGTTGAGGAGGGAGCCAGAGCTTTTCAGGTCATGTCTCCGGCTAAGCATGGGCTTACCACTCTCTCTCTCTTTCTCTCTCTCTCTCTCTCTTTCCCCCCCCCCCCTCTCTCTCTAAGGTGGTAATCCCTGACTAATAGCAAATTAGGGTATTGGCAGTGACAGCAGGAGTGAGTTATGTCTTCCGTCGCCTGTGAGGGCATATCAATACTCAGGGACAAGGTCGCAAATGGAGGCCAGTCTGACAGATTGTAGTAGGTCGTAGTAGTTGTCGTTAAATTCCATAAACTGTAAAAAAAATGTTATTATTAATAGTAAATTAGTAAAGGCACAAATATCAGATCCTATGGTGGTGTATTCAGATTTACTATAATTCTCACCAAGATAAAAATAAATAAATAAATACATTAAAGTATATTGTGCATTTATATAATAATTTAATATATAGCATTTTTATTTCTTCCTTCTTTCTTTTAATTATTGGATTTTTAAATTTGCACACCTGTCAATTTTACTCTTTTGTTAATTTATTTTTTGACTAATATCTTAATTTTCTTTCTTTCTTTTTTTTTTCATTTTATTTCTTTTTCTCATTCAAATGGCTCAAAGAAGGGCAGGAATCTGTAACTGAGCAATGTGCAGATACAGTTTCTTGAATTTGAACTATAAGCATTCAAAATCTTTCATTTGCAGTAGTACAGAGGTATATATTAAAACAAAGCTTGTATGAAATTAAAAATTAAAGAAAGCACAACACACAGCTTACTTCCAACACAGGTCATCAGCTCTCTGTTGGACCACCTTCAGCCATCTGTTCCAAATGTAATCAATCCTCACATGTGAGCCACATATAGAAAAAAAGTCCTGCAGGATGAGTCTGTTCCTTCCTGAAATGACAGTCACACAGATGGCATGACTGACACATCCCGGCAGGTTTTGTACTTAAGTCATATGTTATCCATTTAGCACCTGATGTAAAAATTGATAATGAAATAGCAAAACCAGTCAACAAAATCGGATCACAGTCAGAAGTCTGAATGGAGGACCAGTTGGATGTGAGGTAAATATGTTGGTATTGTGAACCAAACACAAGTCTCACACTAATGATTTTTATCATATAACTGCAAGGGGAAAATCCTTTAAACACAATAATCTTTAATGAATGATGTTAATTTAAAGGAATAAGCAGAGCTGCTTTCTCCATTGAGCTGTTACATTTCTACCCTTGCAGATTCCCGTGTGAGGAGACAAATGTCACAGTGAAGTCTCAATGAGTCACGGGGAGGCATGACTCAAGAGCCAAGAGATTTTACCCTTTGCTGCCCTCTTTAAGATTTTTTTTTTTTTTTTTTTGGGCAAAAACACATGGAAGTCATCAGTCCAAAAAAAAAAAATGTTTTTAAAGAAGTGAGTAGGACACATGACTGAAAAATGAGTCATATCTTGCACAAACAAAAAAACAAGTGCTGGAGGCTGCGACTTGAGGACACTCAAACTGCAGGCATGCCAATATTTTAATTTGGCAAGGAAATTATGATTTGAATAGTCATTTCGAGTGTTTGGTGCAACATCAAAATATGTAACTACATAATGACACATAGGAACGGTTGCATTAGACCCTAGTTCCATTCTAGCCGAGAATGACATGTAAATGTGAAACCAAAAAGTGGCTTTAATGCTGGCCTTGAGTTTCAATATTATGGTGCTTCACTTGTTAACAGATGAAGTGATTCTTAACAAAGACACAATCTGTTCAAGCACATGACCGGCTGCAGTGAATGTAACTGCCTCTGCCAAGAAACAACCTGACACGCGATTCAACTGTTGGTCATAGTCACTGAAAACAAAAGATTTACGCAATCAAGGTGGGGACAGCAAGACCAAGAACAGAAGTGGAAGTTGTAAACAATAGCATAGAAAAAATCCCAATGACAATGTAAGGGTGGATCTACAGATGCAAAAATTTCCTCAAGATAATTCCTGTTCCACAGATATGTTGGTCCAGTCAGAGAGACTGGATGGAAATCATCCAAAATTTTAGGTATTTTAAAAAACCTGAAATATTTACGAGAAAACATTTGGGGCTGCAGCCGCAGAGACACTCCAATGTTCTGCCCCTGAACACGGGTTATTACTAGAAAGGATTCGTCACCATATCACGTCACGTCTCGCAAGAGTCTTGGGGCATGACTCGCCCTACTCTGCCTCTGATTGGCTTACCCTGATTTTCTAACCTTAACCAATCTCATTTCTCATGCCTGACTGTAGAGCTTCACACGGATCATTTTTCGCCGAAGCCCTGTTTAAACAGAGGCCAAACCATAGTTACATCCCTGTTAGTGGTAGAATGATGCTTTGAGCTGAATGCGAATATTAGTTTAGCATGTTGGCTAAGCTATGACTTGCTAACGAAATAGGGGTGATTAGACGGTTGGTCCTGGATTAGACGGGAATGCCAGCACCAAATTTCTTGGCAATCCATCTTATAGCTGTTGAGACACTTAAAACGAAAAACTTGTGGTGGTGCTTGAGAAAAAGTCAAATCGCCATCAAAGTTAGTATGATTCATCTTCTGGATACTTTGAGTATTTTAACTGAATCTATGGCAATCCATTGAATACTTGTAGAAATCAGTAAATGTCACAATTCAACCTGCTAGAGGTTAGATACAGGGATCATGAAAGTAATCAGATATATCACCAGGACAAGGAATGTCAGAATAACATTTAAAAACAAATGTCCCCATGCAATATTATTTCATAGGGCAGATTTATTCTTGGGTACTTGTACTGTAGGAGTGCATCCATAAATCTGTTCTTTTTTTTTTTCTTTCACAAAAACAGGTCTGTTTTAGAAGTTACACTTTTCGCTAATTGATTGTATATTTTATTAACTTTAAGTGATTTTGAGTTTGAAAATCTATCAATGATGTGAAAGTTAATATAGAAATACCAAAATATTCTTGCATGAGGCCCAATCTCTTAATATTCTGCCTATTTAATATGACATGGTTTAATGAGGAAGTCTGAACAGAGATAATTGTCTTCACCATCATGTTTGTTGTGAAGCTAACATGGCTCAAACATAACTTTCATGTAAACTGACATTCCTAAGCCAAAGCCTTGCTTTCAACTCAATCCACTGTTGTCAGGCGTCACTGCAGCTCCATCTGACTCGAGGTGTGAAGTCATTAAAAGGGAACAAACTGAGGCACCAAGCTGCTATCATAGAGACCCTGGTTTGACTTGTAAACACTGTCTCCATGGATATAGCCAAAGCGACAATAAATAAAAGTTCCTCCTGTACACGGCATAAATATCCATTTGCCCCAGCAGCGTGATAAACCCAGTAAACTGGACTTTCCCACCCAAGGACAAAAGGGAGCTTAGCAAAAACCATTAAACGTCTGTAAAGGAATCTTGCTGGGGCAATAACTAATTGTCATGTTTATTCTTGTCTTTTTAAACATGTAAGCCTTCAAGCTTTGGCTGGAAGCCAAATGTTGTGTTGTCCAACGGATAGCCTCAGTGTTTCAGTTGAACTGCACTTTAATGTATTTCCGCAGCAGCTTGGCTTCACAGTGTTCTCCCTGTTGGGATTCGAGCTCACCCACTGTTCTGAACTGCAGGGCTCCATTAAGGTGACATACAGCTCTGTCTCTTGACTCTTTGAAATGAAAGCCATGGAGCCCAAATGGACACGGGGCAAGCTCACTGACGCACACTCTTTTAAATCACAGCATACATGTTACAAAAATGGACAACTGTCAAACAGTCCCATTCAGAAAATGTCCCCATGAATAGAGAGACCTGGGTGATTCGTTTGTTTCTTACAATGTATGAAAAGGTGCGTTTCTTCACAGCCTCAGTGAAGAAAAGCTGAGAAATGGCGCCATCTTGAGGCGCCCTCCTGAACTTGATGGACAAACTGAAAAATGCTGGCTGCATTCATACAACTTTATTTGAATGTTAAATTTAAATTATTCCTGTCTTGAAAATGCTGTGAAGTATTGTATTGGAAACTTAACAACACAGCTGGAAATTTCTACATAGTAAAGAACAAAAGCTTTCAGCAATGCTAGCAGGACTGTGAGGCTATACTTTTAGCTAAATGCTAACATATGCATAGTCTTAGTTCTTTATTTGGTGTAACCACCACTTGAAAATCCCATGAATAAAACACACACACACACACACACACACACACACACACACACACACACAACACAACTTGTGCTTGCAATACCACGTTTAATTGCCAAAATCAAGAGAAGATATTTATCAGTTGTATAACAGCAGTGTGAGATTGGGTAATTTACATCAACATTTTCAAACACATTTTTTTCCTTGTGTTGATGGTGGATTTTACATGCAAACAATTTAGTAACAGCTTTGTTTTTGTGCAAACGCTGGGCAAGAAGAGCTTTTCTGAGGCAGCAGGAAATATTTTTAAGAACTTTCAACAAAGTGCAGGAATATGCTGGGAAGGAATAAATGTCACACTGGGGCGATGCTACAGGTCGAAGAGTGTGGTAAGGTTGTCCAAAATACAATTGGTTTCTGCTTCGAAAAAAAATCACAAGTTAAAAAAAACTTTGAAGCATAAAATTAGGATTTATAGGTTGCAAATATTTTCCTGATAGATGACGTGAACCTACTGTGAATAAAAACAATGTTTAACAAAGTTAATAAGTGGACTTTGTTGGGCCAAAATACATTTTAAATGAGCTAAATAGGCAACTAGTCTGAATTCTAGCAGCTTTGCCAAAAATAAGTCTGTGTATGTGTATTGCAATATATTCTGTAGTAATTATATCATTCACAATTTCATAAAAAAAAACAATTTGGTACTTCATACCAAATACCCCCCTCAAAGAAACATTTAAGAACTTTCTCTAAATCCTTTGAAAATATATATTATGTACAATACACTTTAAATAAAAGAAAGCCTACAGTCTTACATACCAAGACTAACAAATGCTTTAGTTCACATCTGTCCCCTCCCAAAGAATCGAACTGAAAAAAAAAAATCAAACTCTGCAGCAGCTGCAGCTACAAATCACAACGTGTTGACCCTTCAGCAGTCAATATTGATGCTGGAGAGCAGCTCCTCCAAGGCCTCCAGTTTCTGGTTAGCCTCCTCGATAGCGCTGTACGTCTGCACGTTGCTGGCGATGTGGTAACGGATGTCGTCCACCAGGGGGACGGAGTCAGTCTCGTGTCGCTCCTCCAGGGATGCAGCATCCTCTTTTATGATGTCTGCAAACTCAGGCTGCTCCACCATCTGCAGCCAACAGGTTAGACAAGTCAAGTTTGAATATTTATCCTAAGAGAGGGAACTGAGTGAGCCTGACCAGAACATCAACCTCAGCTCACATGTGTCAAATTGCAAAAAGTGGGATGTGGATCACGTAAAAAAAATAATTAAATGGACCCATGTCAGAATTTTCCTGTGGCCTTCAGTAATATGGCCATTAAAGCAAGAAGAAGAGAAATAGACACTCACCCGCTCAATGTTCTTGGCCATGAATTCTGCGCATTGATCCTCCAGCCGAGACAGACGGTAAAGCTTTGCCATCCTCCACATGCACAAAACGTTGTCTTCACATAAAGTCTTAGCGAGTGTCTTCCCACAAAGAGCCTTCAGCCCCGGCAGAAGATACATGTCGGCCATTCCCAGCACGTCAAAAACATTCTCTGTTATAAGCTGGACAAGAAAAAGTATTCAGTCAGCAGACAGATATTAATGATCAGCAATCAAGTAACATTAAAATTATTGTGTAAAGGTTGTGTTTACAATCGGTGGATACCTTTTCAAAATTCACAAAAATTATTCTGTACCTTTTTGTGGATGATCACACCCAACATGTACTTTAAGGGGTGCAAACATGTCATCATGAAAAACATTTTTTTTTTCAACTTTGTGTCTTTTTGAGACACCAATTTAAAGATGGAGCAAAAGTTCAGTTCCTGGGCAAATATTACCATCTATAAACCTTATATTATGTCTGAACTAGGTTTCTTCCATAGAGCTTTAAAGAAGCTGTTATTATTCTTAGATATTTTCAGATTCCCAATATGTGATCAGTTTATCTTCATAATGAATAAAAAATCTGACAAACTTCACATTTGTTATGTGTTATAGTTTTAGAATGATAAATACAGAGGGAAAAACATTACAGTATAGGATGTAAATAGATGTTTTACTTGGCTACTATCATGACTGGCCAAAATGAGATGAGCAATGTTTACATTTGTTTATAACATCCATGTAACTATGCACACTTTTTCTTAGAGGCTCATGGCTCACAGCAGACAACATGTTTCCCAGTTGCAAATTAGTCCTTAAGGACAACACTTCGGTTTCATCATCTTTTTAATGACTTCTCAGCTGGTAGACCTTTGTTTGCATCCCACACAATCAAGATTAAACGTCTCTGACAGAAACTGTGCACTAACCTCTGTGTCATCAGTGTAGATGTAATACATGACATGGATGAATATTTCATGGGAAATATCATGTAAAGTAATGACGGGGGTGCTGGGCTGGGACTGTAGCTGCTCTCCCTCACTGAAGTGATCCTCCAGCAAGGCTTTAAAATAATCACTGCGGCCGCAGAAAAATGCCTAGAAACACAAACACATAAACACTATTACACTAAGAAGGAGAATGAGTAATGATGCGTGAGCTTCTTGCTTCCTACCTTATGGCACAAGAAGTCGTATCCATCCACTCTGAAGCAGATGTCGGGATAAGTAGGGAAGCGGTCGACTCTGTTAAAGGGAAGTTCGCCAAATCCAACCTAAGTAGAATGAACCAGAAAAAAACAATGCCAAAATAGGCTCATTAAATTGTTATTGCATGCTGTAATGTGTATTTTTTTTAATTGTATCCTTACTCTTAGTTCAATGGGAAGTGCACAGTCTGCTAACTGAGCCATCTCATCCTGAAGTTGACCGTTGTGAGGCTCCAGGCTGAGGACCTTCACACACATCCCTGGCTTGTTAGACACTGTAGTATAAGAAAAGAAAGAATATGGAAACAATACAAACATGAATCCATACCCCGGAAAAAGGGAAAGAGATTATCGAGACAATACATTTAAAATGTGTTTTGGTGTTTTGAAGCTATTTATAAAGCTAAATGTGTTACACTGTTAACACACATGGATGTATTACCAGTGCAAACATGAACATGAAAGGTACTGTCTTACCAAATTCATACAGCTGTTTGCATTTGTTCTCCAGCTCCTCTATTAGATCTTCCATTTTGCACTGTTTGGCCAGTCGCCTGCAGTCCTCCACAAGGCTTATATCAATGTCCATTCGTCCTATAGCATTAAAAACAAGGATTAATAGAGTTAGACTCAAAAAAAAAGTTGTCTTTAATGTGCTATATCCTCTTGTATATAGTGTTTATACCCTCTACTATTAAATCAAATTTTGTGAAATAAAGTTCTTGCAGAAGTCTGAAGAAAGTATTTAATAGTGTAGGCAGTGGATGTAAACGAGCATGCCAAAACAGGTCTATGGGGTGCGGTCATGGTAGCTAACTCAGTAGGGTTTGCAGCCCAGGTTCGATCCTGACTCACAGCTATTTACTGTGATTTTCCTGCAAAGTCCTAAAGGTCTGATTAATGCAGATCCTCACCTGTATAGGAATATTGCAAGAGTGCTCCAAAGGCTGCAGGGTTGATCTGAAAAAAAAAAAAAAGAAGATGCTTTATTAATTCAGATGTAAATATACATTATATGCCAATCTGATAACAAAGCCAACAATACAGAATTAATCAACCAGAATATTTATTATTATGATATTATACCAAAGGGTGTTTGAGAGTGATCAGGTTCTTCCCTTTCCATTTGGTCTCAAACATATCAGTGAAGTACTCTGAGCGTGCACTAAGGATACATCGGTGGGCCATAAACACTTGTCCATGGACCAAGAACTTGATGTCGCTGTGTTGACCCTGTTCCAGTAGCCTAAAAAAATAGATGAAGTTATATGAAGGTATTCCCGCTTACACACAAACTTGCAGGTACAATACAATTTTTTTATTCTTTCTTTCCATTATCCCTGCTTCTTTTTACTGTAAACTACAAAACCAGCTCAGGGGAATCAACAGCTGTGTCTCTTGCTCTGTAGATAGTTTACATGAATGGTCAACTTACATGTGCAGAAAGTAGTTGAAACCATTCTGCTGCATAGCACGGACAGTTATGCACTTATAGTCTTTGAGCAGGCGCCGAACGGAGTCATTTAGGGAGCCGTACATGCACCTTTCACCATCAAACGTGTTGGCTTCACACTTGGCACCTGAAAACAGGTCGTTAGAATACATCACAATATAAATCTACATTTAAGTGCTTTTCTCTTGTGTATGCATAACGAAAACAAATACCTTACCATTAGCCAGCAAGTACTCGACCAGCTCCTCATGGCCGCAGAGACAAGCATAGTACCTGAAGAATAACAGCAGTCACATTTTAAGCTGTTCAGACAGTGATGCTGTGTAACTAAGGTAGAATACTGCCAAAAATGAACTTACAAAGGAGAGCTGTCCCATTTATCTTTTACATTGAGGTCCACGTCTCTTTGTTCAATAAGGTATCTTTAAAATAAATAGAAGAAAATGAGTGGCTGTCACTATTTAACGGAGTCATTAACAGGGCTAAACTGAGCCTCAGGCTGTAATGTGCATGCAAAATGTTAAACATTTCCAGTGAAAAACAAATGGGTGTGTTACACAGCAGCAAAATGCAAAATAGATAATGGACATTGCTCATGCAGCTGCAGCATATAACAAATATACGTCGTTCTGGTATAAATGCCAGTTTTTTTAACGACCCCTGCTATGCTTATTCGTGCTTTCATCTGCATTACAAGTGCCTACACGACACTATCTCAAAGCAGATGATATGTCCCTTAACATCTAAGTCGTGAAGCTGGCAGCACTAGGTAAATTCGCCACATATCGGCCTGTTGAGCATCCAACACTGAAAGACGCTAGGCATCTTACCTACGTTGCAACTGGAAACTGAGCTGTTTATTTACAGACATTAACGTTAGCTAAAGTTTCTAGCTAGGTAATCGAAGCTAATGTTAGCAACCCCACCTCCATGGTTACTTCATTAGTGTCGTATCTTTGCAAAACAATGCAGTTAGCTTTAGTTGCATGGCGGCCGTTAAACGTAGCCAAAATTAATAAAGCTTTTGGTAAAACAGAAAATAACTTCAGCTTTAACAAAACAGGAAGAAACAACCGAGCCAAAGTATCAGCTGAGCTGCTCGTTACCTGACTCTACAAATGTCGCCCTTCCTGCAGCTAATAAACAAATCGTGCACATCCATGATCCCCGCAGTGTTTTCGATCCTCTGTAATGCATTGAGACGGCCTGTCTGCCGGACAGGTGAGCGACTATTCGGTGTAGTTTCCGACTTTGCCTCTGTCGACACTACTGGACAGACACACCTTTTTGTACAATCGTTGTTGACAAACGGGTTCAGCTCAGTGTTTTGGTGTTGGAGTTGGTCTGGCAGTCACATGACTACAGCATGTCCCCTTCACTTAATACTTAGAATAGCGGAAAACTGACGGTGCTAAACAAAACAGTAGCAATCTTATTCTGCAACAATATCCACCATATGTATTTTTTACATCATGTGAATGACAGTCATTTGAAGTCTGTTTTACAACAAGCCATCTGTTACCGTTACTAGCCACATAAAACGCAACTTTAATGAATAGCAGATTGTGTTAACGGCTATAGAATGCTGAAAGACGGATTTTCCGTGCAATGCCTGAATGCGGCACACGGCAGTTTGTTTACATCAATCGCTTTGGCCTACATGTTGAGCAGGGTGCTGGGACTAGGTTGGCACCGATTAAAAATATGATCTTAAGTTGCTCTTGAAAGTTTTCTACTTTTCAAAGTTTACAAATGTACACGTGATTATAACAAGCTATTCTGATACAATGTTAGCAAAGCACTGACCCATCATGCTCTCTTTAGAGCCAGACATATCTGGTTTACAGGCTCATGGGTGGTTCATTAAGAACTGTGGTACCAAACTGGATTTAAGGGATAGTGAGTTAATTTTACAATTAACCCTTAATTTGTTTTTTGTTTTTTTCTGTAAGAGATCCAAGTCCCCCAAGGAAGTTGAATCCCCGGGACTTCAGTGCACACGGGGCAAGGTTAACACTTGGTCCCCAAAAAATGTCTCAGTGCTTGGGCATTATGCTTTAAACCCCTACCACACAAACTTTATGGAGCTTAATAAGGGTTTGAAGACACCAAGTATATTTGGTGATTTGTTGCAGGGGGTTTTTATGCAGTCAGTATGCCCCAAAGATTGACAGACTTTTAGGAAGTGAGCCATTATCTGGCCATGCATAGAGGCCACAATGCTTTGCTCATGCCAGTGCTGTTACCTCATTAAATAAACAATTTAAGGGTAACATGAAATATTTTTTATGCATTTATTTATGAAATATACATTTTAAAATCATACACAAGAGGATGAAGTTTACAAAACAGCTAAGTAAAACCAGTCCTTCCTTTTAAGACTCTTTCATTTGGAGTGTGGCAAGCCGGTGTTTTAATAAGGAGATCTGCAACTGAAGTTTTTCTCGCTCCAGCAGGAGGTTGTCTTTCTGCAGTTTCAACACATCATCCTGCAGACCATCTGTTAGTAGAATAAAAACACACACAATAACAGGCCTTTAGTGACAAACCCAGGGCGTAAAAATTACTACCAACAGAAACAAGCTCTCAAATAGGTGTGTTTTAATTCAACTGATAAGGAAGGAAATGCCATTGTTTGACATATGATAGGGCATTAGTGATTTTTTTGCTATGTGTGTGTTCAGAAATATAGTTTGATCTTACATTTGTACTCAAATACCAGAGAAACCCTTTACTTTTTGGTATGTATGTGTGTATAAATCATAGACAGAAATAATGCATTCCGAACAGCAGAGGGCAGTATGAACAAACACTGTATTTTGGAAAAGGGAGGTTGAGGCCAGTGAAACAGATCAACAAGTTTCTGGGATGTTATGACTTTGGGGTCTGACCAGTTCTCATTGGATTTAAATCAAACAGACCAAAACATCGATATAGTGCATGTTTTGACAATCTGCTGGGAACAGGGGTAACCCAGTAACTACAAATGATGTTGTTGATCCTTCTTTGCTTTTGTAGTCCCTTTAAAATAAATACGTCTAAATTTGTGTGACTTGAATGTAGCTAATTCACCTTAAAAATCCTCTTGTCAGTGGCTGCAGAGACATAAGGTAGTGCTACTTTTGCTACGGAAGCTAGTACAGTTGGCTTTTTGCAGGATAACCCAACCTCACCTAAAGTCAAGTGCCAAGATGTTGGAGCATCAAAATATTTCTGTTTATTTATTATTATTATTATTATTATTATTATTATTATTATTATTATTATTATTATTATTATTATTATTATTATTATTTTTATTTTTTATTTTATTTTTTTTTTTACAATTACAGGAAACCAACTTCTGCTAGCCTAAACCACTCAGAGTACAGGCACTGCAGATGTTTGTTTTTTCCTCTGTTTTTAGTTCAAATGTTATTTGCTCGTCTTTTTTAATCCGTTTTCTGGCACTATGATTTTTATATGTTTAAAAATAAAGCATATGACATTAAATAATAAGAAAGATCCATTAAAGTCAGATTATCTGGACTTGATTCTTATCAAATATGTTGTTACTGTGGTTTTCTTTGTAGTCCAGATTTGTTTGTAGTTCTTTATTTTTTATCTATTATAACTACAAAGGTAGTACTGGCACAGCATTGGCACATGGTTTTAAAATAAAAAATAAAAAACTATATTATATTAAAGGGCATTTCATCAGAACATTTGATCTTTACATTTGTTTTAAAGGACAAACATTCCAAGCATTCCCCCTTGTTTGTCTTTAAGAGATGCTCTGACAGGCTGCACTGTAATTACAAAAGAACAAGTAGGTCAGCTCCTGTCTCAAATGCTTCCCTTCATGTCTGTCAGTAATAGTAAATAAAGAGTGAATAACAGGTTTTGCTCTTTACCTGTGACAGCTCCAGTACATGCTGCTCCCTTCATCCAGAATGGAGGAGCTTTACATAATTCTACCTCGACAGGGTAGTGGTCGCTCACTCTCAGGGCCTGAGGGAGGATGCATACAGTGTGGAATGAGTGAGGAATGTTGCACCAAGACAGGTCAGGGGAAAAAAAAGCTTTACAGATGCAGAACAGGTTGGTTATAAGGAGCCAACTCACCATTTCTTCTGTCAGAGAAAACTCTTTATGGAAATTGAATGGCTTTGCTGAGTTTGGCACAAAGGCTGCTAGCATGTGTTCTCCATACACAACAATCCTATTGTAAAAAAAAAGTAATGCCGTTAATTCACATATAGTTATAACACTTACAGTGTCATCATAAAAAACTGCCATAAATTAAAAGCATCTCCTCTGGATTTGCATAAATTGATTTGATGAGTGCACACGTGCCGGTCGTAGGTGTGTTCGTTTGTTGTGTTTGCTGTGGTGTCCACATCATCCGCAATCAGCCAGTGGAAATTCTTGTCACTGCGGATACGAATTTCCTTCATCTCTTTACGGGTGACATATGCGCCATCTGCATTGAAATCCCCCAGGATCATTATGTTCTAGAGGAAATTAGAAATGTTTTTTTTCAGCGCTTGTTAAGGTCATAAATAAAAACCCATGTTACAACATCACTCAAAGATAATTTATTGGCCTACTAAGTGTATGATAGCCTTTTATTACCAGACTAATTTAAAAGGGCATATTAGTCTGGAATCTCTGGATTAATTTTTGATTTCAAAGAACATTAATATTAAGCACAGACCAACATGCCTGTAAATAGGTTTACAATGAAATGGCCACCTCCAGCTTTGAAAAAGGGCCTAAAACCTGCAGTTGTCCTGCATTCGACTCCACTGGCTCCAAAAAGAAGTCATTACATTTCATCAGTGGAGAAGAATGGCCATATTTCCAACTTGATTTATTATCTTAGTAAATATGCCGATAGAGAACTTTTTTCATTTTGTAATATTTGTCTAATTTTAAATGAATTAGACTATAAAGCAGGGTCTAACTTGTGATTAGCAGGTTGCTACCACAGAGCACCCTGTGTTTTTATATTCAAACTTTAAACCTTTCAGAGTGTTATCAGTTAACCAAAGGTCATTGTTACCTCAGTTTGACTACCAGACACTTTAAAGGACTCAGCTGTTCATTTTGCTTGCTAACCAAGAACGTTACAAACTTTAGCTGATGATGCTGTCCTTCTAGCTCCCAATCCGTTGACTGCAAACACAAATATTGCAATAGCAGAAAAAGCTTGAGGCTTTAAAACAGCTTAACAGTATGCTAAAAGGCATTTCTAAAAATATTTGAGATGAAAAATAGGCATGCATTCAGTCAGTGCTGTCTAGCTTGACTGTTTGATCTGAATGTTATAAGCTGCGCTGGGTGCCATTTGATGTATGAGGCCAACCCTAATGTAAGATACAGTTGTTGTTTTTTTTTGACAGTTAGTCAATAATTTTGTCTGGAAGGGACAAGAACCAAATGCGTCTGTCAGTGAAAATAAATCATGAACTTGGCAGATTCTGCTGGTTTCACTGCAACTAATGAAGAAAATATTAAGTATCTACTGCACTATGAACTCATGAAAGCACAACTTTAAGGCAAACCACAATGGCAACATACAACTTACATCAGTTTTCCATTTGTCTTTGACCACCAGGACAACCTCATACAACTCATCCAGCTCTTTCTCTGAGTCCAGTGGTGTGGTGTGGACCGGGATCAGCACTATGTCCTTCAACACTGCAACCACAAACACTCCTGTGAGCCTGCTTTGAATTTATGAGCTTGTCCAAATAATAATTGTATATGTTAAACAGAACATATTTTGGTCCTCATTTTTAAATACCAAGATATCTTGCAATCCACAAGGATCTGTCTATTTTGAATCTTTGTAAGGAGGCCAGATATTAGTGTATTGGTTATTGGTTATGCCTATGTTGAGTATTTCTATGTCTGTATTTTACACTGGTGATAAACAGAACAAACTGGCTTCTATTAGACACAAGTAGGAAGGTCTCCAAAGTAGAAAGTGTTTGGGAACCATGGCTGTAAGCAACAAAAAGCTCATTTCTCAGATAATGAACCCCCTTGTTACACATCTCACATGTATGGATGCACACACAAACTGCTGAGCAACATAACTGGAAAAACCTGCCCTCTGCTCCTTTGAATGAAATGTCAAACTGAATCTTTCTTCTCTTTCTCTCTCGCTTTCAGCTTGAAAAAACAAACAAGTCCATATATAGAAACAATCCAACATACCACAGAAGTCACAGCGAACATGTCATTACACACTGATAGCCAGAGCTCCCGGGTGTTTTTTTATGCTCCAGTAAAGACCCACCTGTGTTGTGTGGCTTGAAGTGGAGAATGTAGGGCTCCCTGGCAAAAGCATCAAAGTCATTCACCTGGTTGTCTTCATATTGATAGGAGTCGATCAGGTCGACAACATCGTCCCTACCAGGCAGGCAGGAATAGCTTTTAGTGCAGCTGTTTAAAGGTTGCATTAGAAAAGTATGACAGTATGGTAATGTGGTTTGATGCTACCTGTACAGAAACAGAAACTGTTCCTTGTATCTGTTACGCCCCAGACGGGCACTGAGCTGCAGAGCGTAGTGGTGGCTTGTGTTGACTCTGGTAAGACAGTAAAAGTATATTTATTTATATGTCCAAAGAAAAAAATAATGCATTTTTGCTTCACAAGTTTAAAAGAAAAAAAAAAGAAAATCCTACCTGTTGAGTTCTCTCATGAGCAATTTAACAGAAATTCCACTCACATCAACCACCTCCAGAATCACTATGATGTCGTATCGAGACACAATCTGCAAAAGAAAAACAACAACAACAAAAGAACAAACATTTTAACCTCAAATGCATGTCATTGTGGCATTATATCTTCACCCCAACTTGTGACAACTTCATCAAAGTCAGCTTTAATTACCAAGGTATGATGAAGGAAACATTTTATCACTTTAATTTTATTGCACACTGCTAATTATTCCTTTTCCTTCTTGGCTGCTTCCCAAAAATCATATCTGTGACACAAACCATGCATTCCTGTGTTAAGTTTTTGCCACTGAGACACTGAGTTATTGTTGTATTTTTACCTTCACCAGGGTTGACAGGACATCTGGATCTGAGGCTTTTGTCGGTCCAAACCTCTGTACGTTGAACGAAGCAATCTTCATACTTGAAAGGAAAAAGAGCTTAAAGGGATATTAGGATTAGTGTAAAATAATAATGTAAATTATAAAAAAGAATATTCAGCGTTGCTTCAAAGTCTAACACAGCTCCTTTTCTCCCGCATTACCTACCCAGAAGGCACTTCAGTGGCAAAGCTCCAGAATAAACCTACGACTGGTTTGGAGACTCATTTCTCTGCAGTTGTTTTTTTAAAGGACGGTGATGATTGGATAATCAGTCTCAAAAGGTGTAAAGGGAGAGTTGAAAAAAGAAAGATTGATTGACAGCAACAGGAAAGCCCAGTTTTCTGTTTACAACGGTTTTATAGTAGCAATTGCATAACATTCAACAACATGTCAATCCGAACAACTTTTTACTTTGTTTGTTTTGTGATAAATAAAAAGACTGGCACATGGTTTTATAAAATTTGAACACATCTTCGAGTTAACCTCCATATTGCCTCCAGTATATTTGTTGTCACTTATCATGGTGGCAGTGTTAGTTGATTCAGGAAATAAAACTAATTGATTCTTGCCATACTGTTGAAATAGAAATTATTTATGGAGCACCCTTCCGGAAACCTAATTACATTTTCAGATTAGGAAAAGAGGAAGTGGAAAAGACTGTGGAAAAGTGAGTTTTATTTTTTGGCCCATTTTAGGCTAGGAAGGGCTCTGAGTTGTTGCCACTCCAAACTTTTTTGTGAGATTTTTGAAGGTGAGCTGGCCAGTTATGAGCAACTGGTATTAAACACGTCAATTTTTGATTTTGAGGTTCTCCAACCCAGATTCCAAAAAGGTTTAGATGTTATGTAAAACATAAATAAAGCAGTCCCAAACACATCCAAGCCATGCAACACTTTTGCTAAAACTTGAATACACTACCACAAAGTCTCATTTGAGCATAGAGCCAATGCTTTACATGCTTTAATTTATTATCAGCAAAGCTTTTAGCACTTGATGACAACTTGGATCAAAGTACTGACATTTCCTCATAATTTTGTGTGGACCCTGTGATTACATCAAGAAAACACTTAAATGCACCTGAAGCTGCACAGCAGGCCCGAATTCCAGAGTGGAAACAATGCAAGCATTACAATGGGGGTAGGTGGGAGAACAGGTGGCATGTCCCAAGACTGGTTGACCCACATTGGAGAGCCACATAACTTAACTATCGCGCCACACCCCAACCTGCCTATAAAGAAGGACCCAATAGATACAGAAATACGCAGACAGAGCACAACCACCACCGGATCCTCTCCATCCTCTCCAGCAGCAAGATCTCCACCCGACACTACCATGAGTATCAGGTACAGCCACACCAAGCGCCAAACACTAGGCATGTCTCCTAGGGCCTACAGTAGCATGTCTGTGGGATCCTACTCAAGCCCCAGGATCAGCACTGGGGCTGCCCGGGAGGCCAACATCACAGCTGTGACCATCAACAAGAGCCTGCTCACCCCAGTGAACGTCGACATCGACCCCAACGTCCAAGTCATCCGCACCCAGGAGAAAGAGCAGATCAAGACCCTCAACAACCGATTCGTCTCATTCATTGATAAGGTAAGAGGAAAAAACTGATGGAGTGTCAAATTTAACTCATTTTAACATCATTAATTGAAGGGATTCTCAAAGGAAAGTGACTTACATTATCTCCTTGGGTGGTTCTTCATTCTTGTGCTACAGGTGAGATTCCTGGAGCAGCAGAACAAAATGCTGGAAACTAAGTGGAAGCTGCTGCAGGGACAGACCGCCGCCGCCTCTAACGTTGAACCGATGCTGAAGTCCTACATCACTAACCTGCAAAGGCAGCTGGAGTTTCTCAAGAATGACAAACAAAGGCTTGACATGGAGAACAATGTCATGCACAAAAATGTGGAAGACTACAAGTCAAAGTAAGAAAGTGTTGCGAAAGATACGCCTGTGAACCAGACGTGGTAATTAAGTGCAAACTGATAAGATCTGCATCAGTAATCAGATGCTTCTGGGTTATTTCAGGTATGAGAAGGAGATCAACCAGAGGACTGAGTCAGAGAATGAGTTTGTCATACTCAAAAAGGCAAGTATGCAGTCCTAATGGCTACGATGGTGACTCGTTTTCTGTGTAAAACTCATGATGGTACAAATTCAAAATTATCCTTTTCTAGAGATGTATAAAATTATAAGGCTTTATGTTATTTATGGCTCACATTTACTTGTATTTCATTTACTTTGTATATACTGTCTTAACTGTTTCTTCTAATTACTATGGACTGCATATAGAACATGCTGTTTATACTTATTGAATATGTGTGTTGACTGGATCTGATAGTAATACAGCCACTACAACCCTACTATCTGAAAGTAGATTCACATGAAATATAATGGTTTATGTCAAATTATAAATCTGAAGCAGTGAGATAAACTTGTTTTCCCTTCTGCTTGCAGGATGTGGATGCAGGTTATTTATCCAAGGTGGATCTGGAGGACAAGGTGACTTTAATCAATGATGAAGTCAACTTCCTCAAGGCTATGTATGATGAGGTAATAAAACGGCTGACAAAAAATACAGTATGTTATCTTTTTTTTGTTGTATTCTGGATTATGTCTCCTTACTGTTGCTGTATGTGTGGTTTAATAAAAGGAGTTGCGTGAGCTGCAGGACAGCCTGAAGGAGACCTCTGTGGTGGTGCAGATGGACAACTCTCGCGGCCTGAACATGGATCAGGTTGTGGCTGATGTGAAGACTCAGTATGAAGACATTGCTGCCCGCAGTCGTGAAGAGGCTGAAAGCTGGTACAAGAACAAGGTAAAAAAATACAATACAATCAGTGAAAATGTTCTCTTTAAAACTAGAAACATGAAAGGGGTTGGCAGATATCCACAGCTAATTCATTAGGAAGAAAAGAAAATGCATTCCTGACAGAAACCACCCCCATCACACCTGATAATTACTGATCTCACATCTTTGTTCCTCTGTCTCATCTCTGCCGACACCAGTTTGACCAGATGACTGCACAGGCCGACCAGTATGGAGATGAGCTGCGCAGCACCAAGGGGGAAATATCAGAGCTCAAACGAATGATTAGCCGCCTGCAGAATGAGATCCAGGCTGTAAAGGCACAGGTGAGTGACAGGTTTG
>JAOWBC010001714.1:16882784-16908297 GCA_028566105.1 Hypoplectrus providencianus
TATTTTCCGTTCATCCCAGTCGAGCTGCTTGGATAGTCCCTCCAGTTGCCTTGTGTCGGGAGTCTAAAGCGGACAGGACAAGACAAATAGAAATCACTTGTTTCTCATAGTGTCTGCTTGCTAAAGCCACAACAGTAGTTTGTATGACTGTCACACTACTTTGATTATTTACTCAATATATTATTGTGTCTTTGTTGGTGTCTTCCAGTGCAGTAATATCCCTGTTCCAGCATGCAGAGGAATATTTATTTGCTGTGAGAACAAATATAAGCTTTATGTACCGTTTTGGACAGATACACCTTCTCCAGGACAGCATTGGGCTGAGCTTGTCGAGGCACTCCCGCCTCAATCTGAAGTATGTGGGCACAGGGCTTGGCCACTAGCCTGTATACACACAGACATGAGGCAAAAAAAAGAAAAAGAGGGAGAGAAGGTGGGGGCAGGGAGGTGGACACAGAGATGGTGAGGCATTAAGAGAGACATACAGAGAGAGTCATGGAGATAAGTTGAGCATGTTGAAGGAACACATGAACCATTAGCCAAGATTGGCTAAGAGCTTCCTTCATTGACTTGAAATGTTGAGTGTGCAGTTTGTTCACAAAGTAATGTTTGACTTTGTCACAGGGAGGGAGGGGATGAGCGTACAATAGTGCCTATAAGGGAAGACACTGGCAAGCGTTTGGAGGAAACCTGGGGAATGTAGCGCCTCGTCTAAACAGAGCATGATGACCCCTGTCATGTGAGGATATAGGAGACAGGGATGGGAGGGCTGCCCCTAACAAAATATGTGTCACAAGATCATCTGAGTTGACCAGTGTTCTTACTCAAAGTGCAGCTATGTATTACATCTCCCAGCAACCCACTTAACAGGAAAAGTTTCCTAAACATTGAGAAAAAGTGAATGAATAGAACTACAGACTGGGCTTTGGACCTGCCCTTTCATTGGTGATTTTATTCTAAATGAAGCAAGGTTTCATGCATAACCCTTCATTTAGCTGAACTCTGCTGTAAAACTTTGTGACTTTCAAGTTTGCACTGCGTAAGACTGATAATTCCGCACAGACTGGTTTTAAAACCAAGTATAAAAATATCTTGCTGAGCAAGGTAAACATGTGTTTCGGGCCAGTTGAGTGATTTCATGTGCCATCACCTCAAAGGAATGCTAACACTATTAATAAGAGGCTATGGCAAAACCAACAACAAGGAGAGGAGCAGCTTATAATTATCTGTCACATGGAGAAGCAGTCATGAAGCCTATTTGTTAAAAAGATGTTTGCCTGACTGTGTAACAAATGTGTGTGACAACAGTAGCAGCCTGGGACTTTTTTTTTTAAGCCTGCAGGGAGTGGGTTCTCTCTAGCTTCCAGATAGTTCGCGTCCACTAAGAGTGACTCATTTATTAAGATTCTTGCAATGACTTTGGTTTGCCATGTTGTTGTTTTTTCAGTGTTTTCCCTCCTTCATGAGCAACAGTTGCCACATAGCCAGAATCACGCAACGCAGAGCACGCGCTCAAATCAAGAACTTTACCCTCGCAAAATAAAAACAAATCAGCACAAGGGTGTAACTATAGGTGTAACTTACCGTTCAAAAAGCAGTCGTAGAAGGAAAACTCCGACAGCCAGAGGTAGGGCGTACAGTATGTGTCTCGCTCGGGGATACTCCACACCAGGTGGTGGTCGCTCCAGGTCCGCCCATGTAACATTTTCGGGAAGCCAAAATCTCTCACTCCAAAACCAGGCTGAGATAGAGGAAGTCATCGGGGAGAGGAGAAGTACTCAAAATCAACAGTTTACGCAAAGAAAAGTGAAATAAAAAGCCGTGAAAGTTACTTGTTGAACATCTGGTGGCATAGGTTAACTGAGTGAAAACCTTTGCGGAGATGTTTCCACCTCCTCCCGTCAACACTAAGAGTAGGAGAGTAGGGACCGCTAGCTTGACACGTAAGTCGGAAAGGCAACACCCACACACACACTGATTAGGCAACTTTCAAAGATGTTTTCCACTTCAGGATGAACACACAGCTGTCTCTAAGGTTATGTACTGCTGTGATAGATACTGCCTACCTTACGCTACTTTGATCCTAGAAAGAAGGGGTGTGTGGGAGGTACAATAAAAGCTTTAGCTAATATCAACCGAAACCTTGCCAATTTGCACTTGATTGGTATGCTAATGCTATGAGCCTAAGTTAGCCCTCTCGGCCAATTAGCCAGTTAAACACCTTTGGAATTGTTTGGTGGTAAGTTTTTCATCAGTTTAATACTTTATATTTTAACTGTTTAGCCACATTTAACCGTTTAACTTTTTCTTTTTAAAATACAACTTACATTTTAAAACAACATCACAATCAGGCAAAACTACCACCTTAACGGATAGCTTACATCTTAAGCTAACGTTTTGTAACAAAACTAACATTCAGTTCATCCCAAAAATCAAAAATACATATTTTTCGTCATAGTACCATCAGTCTACAATGTTTTGAGATTATTTTTGTTTAACATCTGTTTATTGGTAGTCCAAAACATTAAGAGTGCTATAAAATGTGTAGACAGAATACTGCACAAAATTATCTAAAACATTCAAAAACAGTGCACAGTTTTATACACATAAATATTTACTAACATATAAAAACTGCTTTACAGGGAGAATATTGGCATCTCACAATACACATGACATAATTAGTGTAGCATAGAGTTAAGGGGATTATTATTGCCTAGCCTCAACATTATCCGTAAAGGTTGCCAAGTTTGAAGAGTGACTCTATGTAACGCAAAGTTAATTTGAGTTTCTCAAGTTGAAGTTGATGCATCAACCTAAATATTGTGTAAGTGGGCGGTTGTGCCTGTTTCAGTAGAATTAATATGCAAGCTAGGACGGTTAAGAACTTCACCACAGTGAAAGTGAGTCCTCCTAGAGAGATGTTGTCTCCCAGTATCTCACAAGTCTTTGTATTTACTTGAATAACTGGTTCATGGTTTATGGAGAGTAACTAACATTACAGTTGAGTTTTCACTTTGCAAAGTGCCACCTAGTTCTGATATATAGGCCTAGAAGGCAGACCAGTTTGTGGCTGATACCAAAACACTGTAAATCCATGGACTGTAAAAATAAGTTAAAAAAAAATTGAATCAACATCTCTCTAAAGCATTTTTTAATAGGGCATTATAACCTTAATGAAGGCAGGATAAATTACAGGACTGTTGAAGTAAACTGGTAGATTTGTTTTTAACTAAGTCCCTCATTCTTTCAATAAAAACAGGGACAACATGTAGGTGCTTTATGACTAGATATATTCATCAACATCAAGACAGGTTTATTGCTAAGATATCACATCATTTTTTTATTGCAATTGGTGAGAGTTCAGGGTGCTATTAAATGTGGTGAAATTCCTGGAATTTGGTATATAGTTTCTCTCATGCTCTCAGCACTGCAGAGAAAGGTCAGGCCATGCAAGACTATGGCAGGTCTTGAAGCATGAAGCAGCAGTTTGAGAACTTTAGATCATGATTATATGGGCTCCATAGTAGGAAGCAGTTTTGCAGCAGAACTTTATGTAAGCACAGATGGATGAGTCATCTATCTATAAAACTAGTTTATAGGTACATATGTCACTTGTCTGTGTAGAGAACACTTATTGCGAGCTCTTTAATGTCTTAACCTGCTTAACTGAAAATAGTCTGTTTTAGTGTCCTCAAGAAAAAAATACCACCTTTGTGGGGTGACAGGATAGCGTTTTAAAAGATTATACATTTTCTGAGTATAAAGTAGAAGGTTAGTATGGTTGATTATTGACTGAAATAGGCAAATGATTTGCAGCTTTAAATTGCCAACCTTTACTTCATAACTAGCTTGCCCAACCCTTCTAGTGTATCAGTATTATGTAGTCTGCGAGCAGAGAGCTGCAAGGACAGTGTTTTAACTTATTAGCTTAACTTGCCGGGTGTGAGTGTTTTGGATTTTTTTCAGTGTACTTCCTAATGTAATTTAGATCTAAGAAATAAAAAATGCTGACACAAAAGCTGTTCATACCGGAAACATTGAGCCAGTAGCAGTAGTATGATGATTATGATGATGATGTTGATGCATAATATTACATAAATTATATGGAATTTTACAGTCTAAAATACTACTCTACTGAATCTGATTTTCTCAGGACACAAACTAGCTTGAAATTTAGCATTTGAATGTCCTTTAAACTGGGACCCCTTCCTTTTTAAAAACCTGCATCACAACAATGTCTCTGTGTGGACTTCATACATTATTCAAAGAATCATTGATGTGACATAATAAGCTATGAAAGCTTTTGACCAGAAGGGAACATTTATTTGTGTACATGTTGTAAGCCTATTTACATATTGTACATTTAAACAAAAGTGTCTTTTCTCTCATTTTCTCAATTAAGCTTCAGCCTCACAAACATTAAAATCACACTGAAGAAGCTTAATAAGGTATTTATAGTTCAATATAATACAATAAACACAAACTGTCCCTGTAATAGACTGCAAAGTAACACTGCATGATGACGCGTAGATCAAACCCTAAAGGCCAATAATTTATGAGGTTAAACTGCCTACAGGGCAAAACAACAGAAGAGATGGGTGCACCACGTACAGGACACATACCCTCACACTGGCCTTCTTATATGTGTCATCCTGTAGATTTTTACATCAGTACCAACTGGTCAGAGAGCAGCTCTCCTCCCTGAACAAAACCTCTCTGTGTCAGTATGCAGCTGCAGCTTCCGACATGCCCTACTCGGATGCATGACCTAGTGTGGAGGGGCTAGGGGACTTGTGCCTCAAAATAGGGGGGTCATGGTTTTGATTACATTCAATTGTCTTGCCTCTAGTGAAGCATTGTAACCACACTTAATGTATATGCACACTTATTTTAAACATTTCTTTTCCTTCAGTTGCTTCAGTCAAACAATAGCAGTGAGGTCTTGTACAGTGTCAGCTATCCCCATGGTGTCTCCCCCCTCACTGCTTGGACTGGTCCATTTCGCATCTGAAAAAATCTGATAGTTGGAGAAGAGTTCTTCATGCCAGGGACTGCTGTAGCCTCAGCACATAGAGAACTGAAGCTCCTGCACCTCCAAAGGTAATATTTCCTGATAGGTTTTATTCCAAAATGTTTTTTTTAGAGGCATTTCTGTGACCTTGTCCTTGGATAAAAATTCTCAGCACCTATGCAGCTGCCTCTTTCAAAAGAACTTATGTGTTCATAGATGATGTCATTTAGTGTTTACCTTTGTAAGAATCCTTGCCCATTACATTAACAAGCTAAGTCTTAGTAATTGACTTATGATATTTATTTGAAATGTATTATTTTTGTAAACATTAACTCTTGATTCAGTAATGGTATTGTTGACATGATATGTTATACTTTTTGTTTGCAGACAAGCAAATGGACGAGAAAGAGCTGAGTGACCCTCTGAATAACGTATCAGTCATTAAAGGTAACCTAGCTTTATTTATTTTTTAATGAATGACCTGAGTGTTTTTTATAAAGGCTTTCACCTCTCAGCATTTCTAACTAACTAACGCTGTCGAAAAAAAAAAACACTGAGTCACAGTTGTCCCTCTGAGGGCAGGTGGTAGGCTTTTCAGTGCTGTAGACGGCCTTGTTTTAGAAGCTGATTCTCTAGTGTCAACAGCCTATTAGAAGATGGAGTCTCTTTGCACAGAGGGGACATTAGCTGGCTGTCTATTAGTGCCATTTAGGGGGCTTATTAAAAGAGATTACGACAACCAGTGCAATACATAGAAAATAACAATCAACAGGGACTGTCATGGGAAAATATCCAGGCATTTTAGTGAGCAAATCAATTTTGCATGATGAATGAATTTGTAACGCTACATTACACAGTATATAGGCAGCACAACGCAAACAGTGTCCTCACAACAAGGGAGCCTTAGTCTTTTCAAAATTATAAGGGTATTTCTCAGTCATATACAGCACATCATGTAGCTGTAAATTGATCTCACTCTGGGCAGTTTGATCAGCAGATTTACAGAGACTCTGTATACTGAATGACTGAATACTGTGGATGTTCAGTGCAAGCCGTGCTGCCCCTTAGTTTCAGTTTAAGAACGCTGTCACATTCATTGGGAAGGAAACAGACAGCGGGGAAAGATAGAGCATGATGGCTTTAGCCTTCAGCACTTGAGCTAAAAAAAGATTTTCTCCTACATTTTTTTCCCTGTTGTCACTTAAGGCAGTGTGATGCTCAATATCCCCCAACTAGTCAGCAAGTATTTTTAAGCACACGCTAATCCCATTATTACTTTGTCAGGTGTCAGTCTATGACATTTAGGCACAAGGGCCATAATTATAAATGTTACTAAAGATAACTCGTCCAGTTATCTGGAATGCTCTCTTCATCTTGAGGTCTCAAGGCAACATTCATCTTTCACACAAACTGAACAAACGCCACGTACAGGAAGCCCACTCACATTCTAACTCTACTCATCCATATGCATGCATGAGGGAACTAACAACCTCATGCACACATGCCGGACAGAGCACAGCCCGCCCATCCTTTGTCTGGCACACAGCAGGGTGGTCATGTGCTTGAGTCAGAGGGTGCCACCAGCCTCCAGCCGTCCCTTCATACCCTCTCATTTTAGGGACATTTACCGATACCATCTGTAGCTCCACTAACAATACATGTGTGTATTTGTGCAGTATGTTTATGTGGCCATGCGTGCCAGACACAATGACATCACAGTTTTCACGACAAATGCAGCATTTAATGGCAGCCTTAGTCCTCTGATGTGTCCATTTATGGTGCACATGCTTGACCTGTCCTGACTCTTGTTTTCGCCTCTGCCAAATGCTCGGTCTGAGATGAGGTCATCTCTTTTCCTAGCCATGGTAGATTAGGGGATCAAGATATTCATTGGGAATTGCACAGCCCAAGTATTTGTGGAGCTTGTTTCCACCTTTAGGAAACACAACAGACGCTTGACAACGCTGGCTAGTCCATTCCCTTTGTGTATTGTTATACAGTTACTTGTTCTCAACAAGCAATGTAGATGTGCCAGAGGCTTGTTTGTTGCTGGGTTAATGGACAATGTCGACTCCAAGATTGGATAAAAAAAAATGCAGATAATGCAAAGTGGCTATTTCTGGGTGAGCAATTAGTTTATGTAACAGTCCCATTTTAATATCTTGGGAAATCATCAGTATGTCAGCCCTGGTTAAATATTTGGGACTGAAGCAGAATAGAATTAATAAGGTGGAACTTTGAGTTATCCGATTTTTTTCAGAAGTGAACTGGCATTATCATTGTTTGATGTATCATTATGGTTAAAACAAATGTCTTTTTTTTTAATCAGTGACTCTGCAGGAAGATAAGAAGCTATATCCTTACAGATGGATATGTAAAGATGGTCTGTATTTCCTTTTCAGATGACCTAACTAGATCAAACATGGGGTCCTCTGGTGACTCGGAGAAAATTATCCAGCACTTGAATGATGAGCTTCAGGAAGCCCAGGAGCTAGCAAATACTGAGAAGCACAAATGTATGGAGTTACAAGGTAAAAATGAAAAATATTCAGTGTTGGATAAACTCCGTTTATATCACTTATATTCTACACACATACCCAGACAACCACAAATGCATGAAATTAACACAATCATCTTTTGTAGGTATCCTGCAGGAAGAGAGAAAAGAAAATAAGAAACAAGCTGATGAATCTGCAAAACAGATTAAACATCTTCAAGGTAAATCTTTGTTCTTGTGGGTTGGAACGTTTCGTCTGCCTTACAAAATGTCAACATCACTAATCCAAACACCGACTATGGTTTGGACAGGCCAGCTGCGGCAGCTCCAAGAGGAAACAGGCATCCTCAGAGAGCAGATAGCTGTCTCCTCCAGTTCAACCGATGAGCTACAAAGTGCACGTGATGAGGTGAAGGCGCTGAAACGTGCCCTGGAGGCAGCCACTGTTGAACGGGACCGTGACGTCGCTGCTATTCAGGCGAACCTGGCAACCGCCTCAAAAGATCTAGACAAATGGCGTCAGACCGCCAACAAATATGAGCGTGAGATTGACAACCTACAGCGTGACCTTCAACAACAGAGCAAGCAGTGGCAGAAAACTGCAGAAATACAAGGTGTAAATACAAAAAATGATAACATGATATTGTTATAATAGCCTATAAAATGGATACTGTATGTGTGTGACACAATAATGATTTCAGCTATGGCTCCTTTGTTCAGTGCATTAAGAGACATAAATGTACAAGCATGTCACATATTCTCGCTATTAATTATATCTTAATCTTTGAGGTTATTAAGAATAGAAAATCAGCTCAAACATTATTACACCAAACTTTTTATTTTCGCAGCCGGTGAGCTGCAGTCCATGCAGGCGGAGTGTAATGGTCTTCAAAAGGAGTGTTCTGTTCTGCGATCAGAAAAACAAGACACAGTGAATAAACACCAGAAGGAAAAGAACAGCCTGCAAAGTGAGTGTGCTTCCCTCAGGGCCGAGAAGGAGGAACTCCTCAAGACACACCAGAAGGACAAGGGCAACCTGCAGAATGAATGTGCAGCTCTGCGCTCTGAGAAGGAAGCTGTGCTGCAGAGACAGCAGCAGCTGGAGAAGGACCTTGCCAGGTCAGCACACTGAGCTACATCACCAGGAGCTCAGCATCACCCCCACCTTTGTGCTAGTGTCTGTCTCATTTGCTAGACTCTGCTGCAATATTTTTTGCTATACAATATACCACACACTTCATGCAATCATTCACCTATTGACTGTTGTTTTGTTTTCTTGTAGTTCACGTGCCCAGAATGCTGATCTGAGCAACAGTCTCAAAGCCCTGGAGAGATCCCAGCAAGAGTTGGAGAAGAGGCTGACGTCTTTGCAGCTACAGCACCAGCAGGATAGCTCCAAACTGCAGACCCAACTAGATGAAGCGGACAGCCGCAGTAAGGCCCTGCAGAGAGAGGTACATTCCCATAAAAAAATTAAAAAAAAACAGATGATCAAGTGAAGTTTCTCAGAATCACACACAAACCCTCAAACCTGTCAGTTCCACCACACTTGTTACTATTCAGTCAGTTTTCAATCCTGACTGACTGAGCGATTGATTTATCAGATAGAGTCCTAGTGTAACCAGTGCAGGTTACCACAATCACTCCACTGTTTACTGCCAAATGTGCCCCAAAGGCTTCAAGTCTGTGTTACGTACACAGATAAGTAAACGAGTGTGCTGATCTGAGAGACATGTCCTGAGTCTATAACAGCACTGTGGCAAGATATATCTAGCATAGAAAATTTTAAGCACTCTGCGAGTCTGATGAGATGTCAAACTGTGATATTATGCTACCCCTGGCTCAATAATTGAGTGTGTTTGGGATCTAAGAGAGAAAACTAAGGAGGTTGAGGGGGCATCTTTATCCAAGCTTTGTCTAAGGGGAGGGCCATAGTTGTAGGACTCTGAAATCCCATTATTTATGAGACTTGCCACATGCATGCTCAACAAGTGATAGTGAAGTTCTCGATATTTTTTTTTGACACACTAAACCATAAATAACATCAATGCTCAAATGACCTTATTTCCTTATTTAAAATGCCTTCTGTTCATTTAGATTTTATCACACTATATGTTTGTATTATATGTTTTTATGAGCAACCAAATCCATAGAGGTAATCAGATGTATTTAATCTGATATTTAAACTGTTTTTTTACCTCGGTTACAGCACTGAGAATATTGCCTGTGAGGACTGATTCTTATCTATTCTTATCTATTTTGTTGATTGAGTTGATAGTGTTAATACTGGCCCAGAACCCGCTCCCTCTGGCATTTTTTCTTTATTAAGTGACATAGCTCCAACAGAAAGCTGCATTAATGGCCTCTTTTATGGCTGATAGATGAAAAGTCAAACCTACTAAAATGATCTTGAAGTGAAACTACCCACTTCCTTCTAAAACAAAAGATTGTGAAATTTTAAGCATCCCTCAGGCTAAACAGACAACAGGTTGCTTTCTATTGGCTCTACATGCTGTATGTTCCCAGTCAGGTTTAGCAGGCTGGATGGGGATGGATCAAGCACTGCTGAGATTCTTAGACAGGAGGGGCACTGTTGAATAGCAGAAAGCAGAGATGAAGTCATCCTTAACCACAAGCCATTCAACCCAATGTGGTGTGGCTCTTTCAGTCACTGAATGAAAGTGGAAACTGAGTACTCAGCTGCCCTTTGCTCGTCCTGTACAGCGCTATTAGAGGACAAAGCATGTGACAAACTGTCGCCAGTCTAAATCAATCAATGATCACCAATCAGCAACCTTTGGCCTCAGTATAGTAATAACCTTGTCATCTTCTTTCTTATTTAGCCTAAGCCCTATGTAATCAGTTTATTATATTAAATCAACCTGATCCTCCTTTTGTTGGTCAAGTTTTAGTTGACTAAAGTCTTAAAATTCTGAATATTCTAGTATTCTTTATCATATTGACCATTTCAGTAAATCTAGTCTAGCAATGTCTGTTTCACAAGATGTTATCTTAGAATTTTTATGATGAAAAACAAACTAAATGATTAAGACCGTGGCTTTACAGAAAGTGTTCGTCTGTGGGCTGGGAACCAGTTTCATGATACCCCCACACACTCAGTCAATCTGCATCGCAGAGCTCTTAAATATGTGTCAATCAACCACCCAACATGATTTGCAAACCCTCAACAGGACTGTCCGTAAATTATTTATGACTTACTTGAATGACGCTTTGTCACATTTGTTGTGTCCTCCCCAACCCTTGATATTTTCTAGTAAGCCTCATCTAAGCTTATGCAAAGCCACTTGATCCTGCCGATGTGGGTAATTTTATTAAGGAAATTAACTCTTCCTCAGCATGCACCCTTGTAGTCAAATGAACCCTGAAACATGTCATACATTTAAATGAAAGTAATGTGTCTTGTGATCAAGTTAAAAGTAATAATTTGCTCTATGCAGTATGACGAGGCTAAGACAGAGCTGTCAGACCTAAAGGAGAAGTATGAGAAGACTGAGCAGGAGAAACAGTCGATTATGGATGAATTTGAGGCTTGCAAAGCCAACATGAAGGAATTACAGGACAAAGGGACAAAGGTGAGTACTGATCTGTCAAAAATGTTAACAGAAAGCATATCTACATGTTTGGCAGAAATGATCTGCAATTATATATATAAAAACAGCAGCATATCTTTTATTTGCATAAGAAGCAAACATCTTCAGTTTTGTTTATAGAAGCATGAGCTTTGCGACAGATTTTGCAGTGATTTAAACATCTGTTTTATTTTGTGAAATATCTCCAGGCATAAAGAGTGAATCTTTTTGTAAGATTCACACTTTTTTTTTTTTAATCTCAGCAGCACACATGCTCCCCTTTACTCATACACTGTATTCTACTATTGCTTTTACACATTGAAAGCTGTGTGTGACAATGGGATTTGTGTAAACACCAATTATAAATACACACTACTGACTGAGGGGGGTTATTAATAAAGCTACGCCCAACTAAAGTATGTCCTATTGCAGTTGATTACTGTAATATCCCTTCCCTTCTGTAGACATCCCTATTGCTGCCTGTTCAAGCCATAGTCATCGGCCTTATCCTGGCTTTGCTGTATTGGTGCTTCGGCGCATTGTAGTAGTAAGGTACACATTACTCCTGTTAAATCGGCCTGCATCTTTCATTCTCATCAGTGTCTTTTTAGATCATTGCATGACTTAATCAGGTTTTTCTCATTACCTAGAATGCCTCTCTGGGGAAACTCTCAAAAATTGACGTCTCAGAAACTCTAACCTCTCTAATCATACAGTTCCAACATGTGACATTTGTTTGTCTTGTCTGGATGGCTAATGCTTAACAACTGTCTCTCTCAGTTGGCTTGGATGGGCTTATCTTTATCTGAAAGAGCTGTTTTTAACTCGCCTTCTCCATGCACCGCATTGATTTCAATGGCAAGCTGCTTCTGTCAAAGCTTTGGCGATCGAATGAAGATGATGATGATAATGATGAGGTTTGGTTTTATGTGGTGATGCTCATGTCATCCATCTCTCTGTCACTTTCAGAAACTGTGGATGATCTGGGGGCCTGTGGCTGCTGTGGCTCTAACAGCTGTGACTGCCGCTGTGCTCTTCAGGACCTGAGGGCAACCTTCTCAAACACACACACACATATACACATTCAGACAAGTAAATTCCTATTTGTCATCAGATTTCTCTGCACTGAAACTGAAAATCTTGCCCCCTATATCATATCTGCACTATTAATTAGGAGGGCTCTTACTTAACACTGTTTAATTTTAAGAGTATCTATTTTAGATGACAGAGACGTTAATAAAAGATTGTCAGTTTTGTGTGCAAATGAATACGTTTGTATGGCCATTATTATTTGGAGGAGATCAAGTTGGTTCATTTGCTTTGTTTACTATCATGACTTATAGGATTATCCATTAATGAATGTATAGATACACTACACACTTTATTAGTTCTATATATACACGATAATGATATTTCAGATGGATCACTTGGAGTTTGAACCTCCCTTAATGTAACACATCTCTGTAACTGTCAGAATAATAAATATTGTCACAATAATGCAGCCCCAAAATGAGTGCATGATGACTGCCCTAGTTACATAACAATACATCAGTTTATGGTTGTGGTGGGCACTGCTGAGATATTTTTTTCTCATCAACAACATCAGTTTTAAATTATGGGAATTTGAGAGACACTTTTGAGAAACTTGGGAAATGTATTTGGGCAAAGAGTTTTTCTGTTTAGCATCATTAATAGTTCTGAAAACTATTTTTCTTTTATGATGGTTGAAGAGAAACAGCCACAGTTGAAATGTGTAAACCCTGGTTATGTCAGTAGGCTAATTTATTCATAAGAGATAGGCAATCAGCTATCGACAGTACATCACCTGTTTACCAAAGGGGAATCTGTACGCTATAACATGACACAATATAATTAAAGTGCAGGCTGTAAGTTATATTTTATCCTATCTCACCAGTAGCCACCACAAAAAAAAAAAAAAAAAAGTTGTGCAATACTTATAATGTCATGTTTCCAAAATGTATATGTAACACAAATCTAAAGTTGTAAATTAGCCCAAACCTAATTTGATAGTCATTCAGTCTTTTCATGGTTATGTATATGCATGCAAGGTATGATTTTATGGAAATCTGAAATCTTGTCAATGAATATATCTATTAATTTGCTCCATGTAGGATAATTTGCTCATTTAATAGAAAATAAACTAATTATATGTATTTTGTTAAGAGATGGAAAGATATAGTTTTGTGGATTTAAACTTTATGAATAAATGCTCTAAATTGTAAGAGTGACCTCAATTAAAGATATCAAACTTCATAATGGCACTTTTATAGTGATTACATAAGCAGGCAGTCTGTGAAGCCACCAGGTTTTATAGAGATGATATCAGACCTCCTGCTACGGTAGGATTTATTTATTCGGATTTCCATTCCACTGTGCTCATGGCAACCTTGTAAAAGAACAAAAAATGCATATTGTTCATTGCAGGGTATATTGTGGGTACTGTCCATTTATATTAGAGTAGGGGAGTCTTTTTTAAATATTCCCCTCCAGCAAAATTCCAGTGTTAGATAAAATCTTATATTTCCTGTTTCGGGCCCCTCTAATAGCTCCCTGTATTGCAGATGGCATTTAAAAGAACCAGGTTGATGCTGACAGCAGGGAGAGTTTTCCTCTTGAGAGCGAGGTTTTCTCAGGTGAGCACAGCATGCGCATCAGCTGGCAAGCAATGCACTGTGGAAAAAGGCTGAACACACAGCAGCACACATGCAATATTTGCATACAGACCTATTAGCGACCTGTGGTTTGACCTCTACCATAGAATAACCCTCTGTAGGTACTGAACCACAGTGTGATGACCAGGAGATGGTGCACATCTCAACATGTAAGTCAAAACACATTTAGGTGCATGGTGGTGTCGATGCGACTGAGTTTCCTTATGGGAAATGTATGATTCATGTGTTAGAAAAGTCAGGATATCTTGGCCTCTGCCGGTTTAAATTTTGTTTTTTTTTTTCATTTTTTTAATCTGTCTCCTCTGAGACCTCAACTTTATGGATTTCTGACATAATATCAAAGCTTTTTGATCTGAATTAATGTGATTTCTGACTACGGTGGGCTTTAAGCTGTGCTGGAAGATTACATGGTGACACACTCAGTGCAGTAACGCCCTTTGAGCAGGCACGCCACACTGATGGAAGAGGATGCAGTACATTTCTCAACAGGATGAGAGGCTTGTTGCTAAATTTCCAGTTACACAATGTCCATAAGATTGTATTGAGAAAATCACTAACTGCATGTGGACTGGTCATCCACTCTGACGCATCTGATTCTTATTACTGTTTTGCTACACTGGCATCGTCATTTCTGTTTTGCACGCTTTGCTGTGTCAAGAACCCCTCTGAGGATACGATGTGACGGCCTGAATGATGCAGCTAATGTGATGTGAGGCTCAGACCAACCTGGGGAATACACCGTGATTGTGACATGTGAGTGGATCGAGGACAGCCTCTTCGTCCTATATAGACCCAAAATATGAGAACCATTCCCACGCAAGGCGAGCCTCTCTGCAGAGTTGCCGTGTCCATTTGTTCTGCTCTAGTTTGTATTTAGGTCATCTGTAGTGGACCAGAGATGCAGCAGAATGGCAGCTGAACGTTGCATTAGGTAGTATTTGGCTATGTAATCTTGGACTTCATACAATTTGAATTACATTTTAACTGATTCACGCTGAAGACCTTTTTACACAGTTTTGAGGTTTATAAGATTATAACTGTACATGTAGCTGAGTCTTTCAAATATTTCAACCCTTATTCCCAAAGTTTAACTTATTAGCTGCAAACAGTTGTGATACAAGCCATGCTTTATGTATAAATCTCTTTATGCATATAATAAATAGGCCAGAACATTCAAAAACACTGCTGTGGACCTTTAAATGACACCATTCAAGCCACTTTAATAGACTGAACATCCTAAGGCTTTATCACCTCTAGAGGGCAATATGTTCAGGGTTCTGGGTCCTATTTCTTCCCGTCAGTCAAGGAAACCTCCTCTACATGCATGTGAAGAAAGTCTGAATCCCTGCAAAGCTTCTCTGTCAGCTGAAGCAAAGCTGTTGATGTCTTAAGTGCTGTGGATGTCATGACACCCAGCGGTCTGTGCCGAAAAAACCCTTAGATCTTCACTACTGACTGCCAAGAGAAGACACTTCACAGCTGCCTCTATTATGACACCCAGTGGTACGATTTGGACTTGAAGCTTGGGCTTGAAATCCACTCTGGATATATTTGAGAGTTGTCTGTGTCAGTAGAACTATCGGTGAAGGGGGCTCACAGGCAGTCTGTGAGAAATAATCCATGGCCATCGAATCTGACTCAAATGCACCATCAAAACTGAGCTTTAATTTGATAATTTCATGCAATAAAGGCAGAAAATGTTCTCCAGCCTCTCAAATATGGAGATTTCCTGCTTTCAATTGTATATAATACTAAACTGTTTATACTTGGCTCTGGCGACACTAAACATTAAAAAACAACACCTTGGAAGTGAGAAGATAAGACATTTTATAGTGCAAATAATTTAGTATTATTTTAGAAAAACAGTTACAGAACAATCAATGATAAAATTGATCCATATTTTTACTACTTTTCAACAAAACAACATACAAAAGAAGTATATATACCTGATGTAATATGATTATCTTTATTATTTTCATTTATATTTAAATGTTGGTTGTTGTTGTCAGTTAATAACAATAGGTTTTTGCAAGAATGATACAGTTTTTAGAGTTATCATTTAATCATTAAGTCTAATTTAATAGAGTAAAATACATTTAAAACCTCAATTAAAGCACTTTAGATTTTTTAAGCATCTTCATAGGATAGTGTAATTTTGTGCACCTTCCATAATAACCCTTGCATTCACAGTAGTTGTTTTATAAATATATGTTTGTTTAATTTGATGGGCGGGAGCCTAGCATCAGTCAGCAGCAACGTCTGGCCTGCTGCACGTTCACTTTAAAAGATTGACCGAATAATGTAGTGGCCCGGTTTCTCCCAATGATGAGTAATAATCAATGAGTTTATCCAGAGCAAACATAATCTGCCGGGACTAACTGTGCTGCACAGGGATAGTTTTTATTTCAGTTTCCGTTATCAGAAGGAAAACTTTCTGTGATTTCAGCACTTTTTAAATAATTTAAAGTATCTTCATGCTGTAAAACTAGTAAACAGAATCAGAGCCATCACGTGTGTCTGCCTGTGACACAACAAACAACGAGGGAAAATTCCTCCGAAAAGTAAGTTTCTGCATTGTTTTGCTTTTTGTGTAGCTGTTGAGATGATTCATGTGTTATGTTATTTGTTATTTTGACAAAGCATTGTATAGATGCTGACAATCCATCCCCCCTACCTGAGTACATCTACTTAAATCCTGTATTTACTGTGTGTCAAATGTAAGTGAATTGTATTTATCGTATATTCGTATATGCAAGTGTTTTTTATTCTCCACCACTAGAAAAGATGTACTTTTCACATCGCTATTCATCAAATACTGCATAACTGTGTGTGTCTGTGCATCTTTTTAGGTGTGCCATGGCAGCTGATCTGGATGTGGTGAACTTGTTTATCATTGCAGGGGGAACACTGGCAATTCCCATCCTGGCCTTTGTTGCATCCTTCCTCCTCTGGCCCTCTGCACTAATTAAAGTGTATTACTGGTAAGATTGATCATTTTGTTGTTCTGGTTTTTACTGTTAGTGTTTAATACAGTATGTAATCCTTGTTTATAAACCAGAAATAAAAGTCCTACTTCAACATTTTTGTGAAAGATTACAAATTACTGATGGCAAAACATATTTCCAATCAAATCACATGTAATTTTCACTACTTAACACCCTATTTTCTTTCATTGTTTTCTTAAAACTTTGATGTATTAACTTTTTTCAGTACTCAATTAGAGCTATATAATAATACATTCATGGGTACATGTTATGCAGTGTGAACTTATGGAAGTATGGAAATCCAAGATGTGTTTGTCAGTGAACATCAACCTATCTTTTTATACATCAGCCTGGTTTGGATTTAAATAATATATGGCTGCACAGGCTGCTTTATATTACTTACATGTATGTGCCCTGGTCTTGTGAGTGTTGAATTAACTGACTTGACATTTGACATTAAAAAAAAAAGTGTGAACCTATCCTTTAAAAAGATTAATGTGACCTTTGTGAAAAGTGAAAGTGCAGTTCAAGTCAGTTTTCCTATAAATCCCCACATCTTACATTTGCCTCAGCATGAAACCTTTGATGTATCCACGAGTGAAGAACACTGGCAGCAGATGCTCATAGACATTTGCATCCAAGCCCATATCACTTGGCCCAAATTTGAATTCCAGTGCCATCATGTGTGTGTCTTTGAGCTCAAACAAACCTATCCTGTTCAGGTACTGGAGGAGGACTCTGGGCCTGCAGGTGCGCTATGCAGACTGTGGAGGTTATCGCTTTTGTTACTCCTACAGAGGAAAGCCGGGGATGAGACCTTCCATTTTAATGATGCATGGCTTCTCTGCTCACAAAGACATGTGGCTCACTGTTGTCAAGGTCAGGCTGGGACAAGAAACATTATCATGAGCTGTTAAATCTTCATATTGATGTGAAGCAAGGCAGTTTCATTATGCAAACTTAAAAACAACTGTAACACTTAATTAGGAAGTAAATATATGAAAAAAGAAATGTTCTTTTATTCAAAATAAAGATAGATAATAAGCAGTCAAATAAAAACATTATAAAATTCACATTGAGAATGTTATGGGGACTGCGATCAGGCCACTGTTCAATCAGATTGCAATGTTAAGTCATATGATCCAAGAAAATGAAATTCGGATGAGCAAGTTCAGATATTTCATAACACAAAGTCAGTTTCATATAAAGATCACCTTATCACAGCCTTTCCCGGCTTTCATGAATACATTGATGGATTCAGCTTGACTTTCTCTTATCTCTAGTATCTGCCAAAACATTTGCACATTGTTTGTGTGGACATGCCTGGTCACGAGGGAACAACCCGCACCAACACAGAGGATTACTCCATTCAGGGCCAGGTCAGAAGGATCCATCAGGTACACTGAAGAAAAGAAACACAATATCTGGGTGTATTTGACTTATCATTCCACTGAAAATCTGTTTTGTCCCTCCTCAGTTTGTAGAAACTGTTCGGTTAAACAGGAAACCTTTCCATATGGTTGGAACCGCCATGGGAGGAAATGTAGCTGGGGTATATGCAACCTGCTACCCAACAGAGCTCTGTAGCATTACTCTCATCTGCCCAGACGGTCAGTCACTGTGCGTGTGTAGATATGTGTGTGTGTGTGTGTGTGTGTACAACATCATCAGTGATCATTTGAGTGATCATCATTGTTGTTTTTTTTGAAGAGAAAAAAATTAGATGCAATCACCATTAAATACTTTTTTTTACTTAAAAACACTCTCTTACCTCCTCTGTTGCTCCTCTGTGACTTATAAATTCCAGTATTACACATACAGATTAAATAAGATTTAGTATGACCTGACTTGACCCTTCTGTTTATTATTTCAAATAAAATATGAGGTTCCATCATCACTTCACAATCAGAGCACTTCTTTTATCCTGCAGGTATAAGACACCCATGTGAGACCAAATTTGACAATCATCTGCAGGACCTGGAGCACAGCAATTTCACATTAAACATCCCACTAATCCCTACCACACCTGAGGAGATGGAGGACATGTTCAGACTTTGCTCTCATGTTCGTTTTAAAATCCCTCAGCAGGTTAGGTTCACACTTGGAAAAGAAAGCATTTTTGATTTCACTTCATATGCCCCAACAGTGAGTGATAATATTCAATTTACTACGGTGTACAATCATTGTGTTATTTATTTGTTTACACATGCTGTATTTTCAGATTCTTCAAGGATTGGTAGATGTTCGGCAACCTCACAACACATTTTACGAAGAAGGTCAGTATAATTTGAAACATTTAGTACATTTAGAAATATTCACAAAAGCACAATCCACACCATTAATGTGTTGTGTTTGTTTCTTTATAATAGTATTTATGGAGATTGTTGGTGAGAAATCAAGATATGCCTTACAGGAGCACTTACATCTGATCACTGCACCTTTACAAGTGATATGGGGCAAACAAGACCAGGTAATGTGGTATGATCCACTTACACAACAATGACTCAGCAACGCCTACATAAAACTAACAGAAAGGATTGCCTAGCATCTTTGCTTAACTTATCCAAGATTCATGTGGCTGTGTGCAAACTTGCTGCCTGGCTGAACTTCAGTGACATGTCTATATGGAAAAGATTAATTGTCCTGCATTTGTCCAGGTGGTGGATGTCTCTGGAGCTACAGTCATTGCAGACATGCTCCCTGCATGCAGAGTGGACCTGCTCGAGAACTGTGGACACTCTGTGGTGATGGAGAGGCCTTGTCGGACAGCCAAACTCATCCTGGAGTTCATCATCTCTCAGCAAGAAGCCAGGGGTGGCACAAAGAAATCTTCTTGAGCTAAAGACTTGTAATAATTTAGCTATACTGCAATACTGCTTATACGTGGCATGCATATATAAACGGATGTCTTAAGCTTTAAAACATGTACACCCAGGCAAAAAGCAAGGTATTTGCTTTTAATTTGTAATGTAAACTGCATCATGATAATAAAAAAAAAAACACCAGTGCATATAAGTGTATCTGACAGTGCAAATGGAAGATGTGTGAATGTATTCATGCAGAAGTGCCTGTGGTTGCAGCAGGACCTCCTCCCCTCCTTCACCCTCCTTGTGTGCGCAGTTTTGCTGCAGCCCGGAGTCGAGCACAGCTGCCCGGTACGACCAGCGGCAAACATCACCAACTGTCCAGTTCCTACGTTAAATACCAACCACAGGCTGCTGTTTCTGGACCGAAAAATAGAAACAAGCAAGACGGCGAGCCGGTAAGGCGGTGTTTTATGTGTGTGTGTTACTTCCCGGTAGTGCAATAAGGATCCCGGCGTAAACCGTAGTAGTAACGGCAGTTAAAGTCAACGGTTCGTCTTGCTAGCTACGTTAGCTCAATAGCTAGCCATTAGCTAGCAGGCTATGTCGTTTCCACTGTGTTACTCGCATTGTGTTCAACGTTAGCTTACACACAACCGTTCATTCAAGGTGTATTCTCAATTTACTTACATCATTAATCTGTTAAAAGTCATCTTATTTGCGTGCGATATCAGCTCCTACGCTAGGTTTCTTAATTTCCATCGCAGAAAGAGTGTTTTTTTACACTATCTATCAAACAAACGTTAGCTTGCCTCACTAGCATTCACCACTGAAGATAGTTCAATAGCACTGTTGCTTATTTTACCATGTGTCTTATAAAATAGAAATCAATAGTTATGTCCTCTTGGTAGCGTCAGGTTTCACTTTCCATTCAGAGGAAAGGGGATTTATGTCGGCATTCAGTTTGTTGACAGACACATAAGGTTAAAAGTGCATTCTTGACATGACTTCGAACACCATTTAACAAAACTAAACTAGCAGCTGGCGATTGCCTTTGTCGTGTAAATATATCTGCTAGATGTCCATATTTCCCCTTTTCCCATAACATTTTGAAGAAGCTCAAGACTATGCTGTCTTAAAGATTTCAAAATTGTTATTCTTATTGCATGTCATAGTGAAGTTAATGGGATCAAAGGCTCTCAAACAACTACTAAATCGACTGTGTGGTTCAGATTTGTCCACTGCAGACTACTGTTGCAACCATTAAGCAAACTGAACATTTCTTGAAAAAACATATGTTGCAACAAATTTTTGCAACCCACGTTCCCTGACTGGCACTACAACTCACACATGATTTAATGTTTATTTAATGCACAAAGAAGGCACCACCTTCTTAGAAAACAGGTAGAACATAACACATAAACAAAGGTACAGGTACTAACAGCTCATCTGTCCTGGAAAAACACATGATTTAACTGAGCCTACATGATTGTGTCAGTCATATTCTGCATAACTTTGTAACAGCTCATGTTAATGTGACTGTTTTTTCACAGGTGAAATTGAATTAAGCCAAAGCGTATCTGTTCCATCTCTATATTGGTTCTGACCAAGTGCGTATTGCTCTACAAATGGATAATGGAGACTGGGGCCATAGGGTAAGAGATGGCTAGTCAGACAAAAATAAGAGCAATTTCAGATGTTTGTTTTGATAAAGAAATGTTACATTGACTTTGTTGTCAGCTTGGTTTACATCCAGTATCTAAAATAAGTACAGTCTCATAATTCCCAGCAGTGAGTCATACCTTTTTTGAAGTTTGCAATGATGGGATTTTATTGCTTGAACTGTTTTTAAAAGGTTTCCATTCAACGTGTGATCATTTAGGAGGCCTTCATTTGTTGTGCTGTTCAATTGTATTATACAGGGAGGTGTTTCTATTTATTCTTGTTTGTATTTCTGAGATGGACAAAATGATCAATATAGCAATATAGCAATATAATACAACAGCACCACAAACTACATAAAGTATTTGGGGGCTTTGTATAGAACTTTATTTTAGCTTGATTTTCAGCTGAATTCCCACTGTTCATGTTATCACATTCAGCTACAGGATGCAAGTACTTTAATTTCACAAAAACACATGATTCTTACAACATCTTGTTTTCATTTTTTGTTCTAGATGAGTACTCCTGTTACCTTGAACGTGGGAGGCCACCTGTATACCACCAGTTTATCAACGCTGCAGCGATATCCAGACTCCATGCTGGGTGCCATGTTCCGGGGAGATTTCCCCACAACGCGCGATTCCCAAGGGAATTATTTCATTGATCGCGATGGGACTCTGTTCCGGTACATCTTAAATTTCCTGCGGACATCTGAGCTCACCCTGCCCTTAGACTTCACAGAGACAGACCTCCTAAGGAAAGAGGCGGACTTCTACCAGATCGAACCTTTGATCCAGTGCCTTAACGATCCCAAGCCGTTGTATCCTCCGGACATCTTCGAGCAGGTTGTGGAGCTCTCCAGCACTCGGAAACTGTCAAAATATTCAAACCCAGTGGCTGTTATCATCACACAGTTAACCATAACCACGAAGGTTCATGGCCTGCTGGAAGGTATTTCCAACAACTTCACCAAGTGGAACAAACACATGATGGACACCAGAGACTGCCAGGTGTCTTTCACCTTCGGACCATGTGACTATCACCAAGAGGTGTCTCTAAGGGTTCACCTCATGGACTACATCATGAAACAAGGCTTCACCATCCGCAACACTCGTGTGCATCACATGAGTGAGCGTGCAAATGAGAACACGGTTGAGCATCACTGGACTTTCTGTAGACCAGCTCACAAAGTTGAAGACTGAGTTACAGCAGGGTCACTGTGGATGACATTACTATGTGATTTGTCTTCATATAACACAAGTCATGATCAAAAAAAGAACAGGTTTTGTCCTCTTTTTCAGTATTGTGTCACTAATAATAATTTGTTCCCCAGAATAAATGTGGCACAGTAACACAAAGCTCAAAGTCCAACAGAAGGCATAATGGGAATTTATGATTAATTTAAAAACTTTTTATATCTGTGCTACATATTTGCCATTTCTTGAATAATTCATATTTTAATGACATTAGAGTCTATGAAATAAAAACACCATTTCTTATGAAGCCAAAAAGCTCTCTTGCAAGGATCTGACTATAAGTTTTTAATTAGAGATACACACACCAAAAATTCTAAAAATATAAGTTCATTAATCTTTATACGAATAATTGTGATTTAATGTGGTTTCAATACCAACATCTGTTTATTCTGAAGTAAGAAAAGAAAGATTGTGAACAGATTTGAGACTCTATGCCTCCATTAATGTACATTTCTATTACAATTTGACGGTAACAGAGAACACTATAGAATACATTTTCTCAACTCAGAGTTGTTGGGAGTGTATCTTTTTCTTAAATAATAGAAAAAATATTAATTTATGATTATCTTTAGCCCAATTTACAGTAGATCTTAAAATTAGTCTTTTAGCTCTCTTATCTCCTTGTATGGTACTGAACACCCTAGTCATTGTTGCATGTGTCAAAAGTGTCTTGTGTTTGTGTATGTAAATGTGCGCTATGGAGTATTATGTCATACTGTTACAGTTTAGAAGTCATATCAACAGTGAAGTTTGGTCATTCATGCCAAAATAAACCCATTTGTGTATTTCAGTCATCATTTTTTGTGTTATGATTAAAATGTTTCTCCTCAACATCATATAACTATTAAAACATTTAACCACTCTAAGCTTCTTGCAAGCTAATATAATGAAGTTTACAAAAAATCAGAGCTCTTTGTTCTACTTATGAGATGGCAAATGTAAGTAATTGTAAGAAAACACTATCCATGTTAAACTGCATTGTCACTTAGGCTTATTTTAGTTTTTTTTTTATGTTATTGTGACACTGTGGTGCCATTGGATTTCGATCCAGTTACGTTTTTAATACTCATTAATTTATTGAGTAACAATAGAAAATGCTTTAGTTTGGTGTCATCTGAGTATCCAATTCAAAATGTGATTTCCATAGCAGCAAATATTCTTTATATGAATTCATTATACAAAATAATGTCAAGTTTTTAAGACTTGAAAAGTAATGGCATTTTTATTTAAAATACTAAAATATTGTATATTTGATCATTTTGCAGGTCTCATCAATATAAGTACTTTTGTCCAAGCCAAGAACAGGTGATACAAAAAAGGATGTATACATTGCAGTACATTTATCTAACCTTGCATACCTACAGCTGAACTTAATATACCAATAACAGTACTAAGACACACTTAAATCAATGCTGAACCAATAGTCATTTATTCAATTACTTTCCAGGAATACAATGTGCAAAAATTAGTCTCAAAATGTGTGTTATTGCCATTGTGCACATGTTTATATCAAGAAAGACGGAATATCTTCAAAATACACTTTTCTATTTTTAAAATGCAATTTATCAACTTCTAAAAAATAAATGTAAATATTAACTTATTACGTAATTACTTATTAACTTACGTTATGTAGCCTTTAAACCAGTTTTGAAGTGTTATGAAACAAACACATTTTGAATTCAGCTCTATTTAAGTTTTCAGTGATTTAATGAAACACAACCGGATGTTACGACTCTTTCTCGGTGCGTTCGTTTGTGTACTCCAACACTGAGCTGCTGTATATTCCTATCTAGAGTTAAACCCGCCCGCTCGTTTGCTTTACGCCAGGCTACATAACAAGCGCGCCCTGTCCATACGTCAGTTGCTCTTGTAACAAGTGTAAAGGACATGTAAAAGCAACACGCCTGCCCTAACCTTTAACCGGCAACGTTTTTTTTCACCTGTTGTATCGAGACACGACTTTTGCCAGGATGTTTCATAGGAGTGAAAACATAAGATATGTACTGAGTCTTGTCCCGGGGAAAAAACGTCTCGGAACGTACAGATTTCTTCCTATCTTCTTCTGCATCGGAGGCGTCATGGAGTGGATCATGATCAACGTGAGGATAGGAAAAGAGACTTTCTGTAAGTAAAAATTCTCATAGCCGCTCTATTTTTTAACAGTAAAACTTTGTTTTGTGACCTGACATTCAAGCTAGTTAACGTTAGCATAATGGCAATTTCTGTTAGCCTGTTAGCCTGCCTGCTTGGTGTGTAAGCTAACATGTAAACATGACCATTATACATGAGTAATTCACAGTGTTTACACTGACTGTACTTGTCTGCAGATTTAGGACAACACAGCCTTTGTGACTTTCAAATATATCCTCAGACTTTCCTCCCCTCCCCAGAATCATTGGGTAATGTGGAAAAAGTGAGAGAAAGGCTGGAAACAAACAAGCACGTTTAAGTATATACAATACAATTAGATGAGTGAGACTGCAGCCAAGCTGCACATGTGCCAGCACAGAGAAATAAAAATAAAAATTTGTTAGGAATGAATACCTCGTTTTTGATTCAGTAATGATATCATTGGTTTAACTAACCATCAGTGATTTCAATAATGCATAAATCATTGGCAGCTGAAAGTCCACAAGCTAATAATGGCTAGGAAGCAGAAACTACAGAACTACAAACAACAACAACAACAACAAAGAATACATACAAACAATATACATACACATCTACAATTTACATCTACTTCCATGTACTCATCCATAGGTGTTATAGCACATTGGGTATCCATTATGTAAAAGCAGTTTTTTCATTTCTGATCAATTTTCTTCTTTTAATCTATAAAATGTTAGAAAATATTGAAAAATGAAATGAAAATCAAATTAGATTTCTAATGTTTTAACTGAGAAAATCCAGGAAATCCTTAACTTTAAGATGCCAGAACTAGATATAGTTTTGAAGTAGGCTATTTGATCACATGGTTTGTATGTGAAATGTGTGTTGGGCTCATCCCTCATATATA
>JAOWBC010001714.1:16916858-16939518 GCA_028566105.1 Hypoplectrus providencianus
TGTGTGTGTGTGTGTGTGTGTGTGTGTGTGTGTGTGTGTGTGTGTGTGTGTGTGTATATATATATATATATATATATTTCAATGACATCTAAGAAATACTGTGGGATGGGATGTTTTTTTTCCCCTCATTTTCTTGATTTGCTCCCCCCCACATGGCCCAAAAAATCAATGAAAACTTTAAATGAGTGGTAAATAGTGAAAGATAATTATTTTGTGTGTCTTTTTATTCCTAAAGATACAGTGGGAAACTCCCAAGAGGCGTACCAGCAAGCCTTTGACATCAGCAAGGGGCAGATGCAGCCAACACACCCTATCCGGCTTGGACTGGCCCTCAACTTCTCAGTCTTCTTCTATGAAATCCTCAACAACCCAGACAAGGCTTGCAGCCTGGCTAAGGCGGTATGAGCTAACGCTATTGTTATAGTTATTAAACCTTTAACAAGTTGAAAATAAATTTTAGGATTCTAAGGTGTTTAACATCAAAAATGGCTTGAAACCTTGGGTACATTTTAATACTTCTGGAGCTGGTTGATATGGACTACATCAAGTAACAATATTTTTTCCAAAATACATTGATATTGTTATTGCAACAATGTTGCAGAGGTTATTATCACATTGTATCTACACAGTGACATTATTGATCGATAAGCAGAAATTAAGATACTCCAATTTTCAAAGTTTATTACAATATTCTGTCCAAAATAATTGTAGTGCTGATTAGCTTGGATACATTTACCTTCTTGCATTTTGCATATATAGGTTTAAAAAAAACAATTGTATCACTGTGTTTCAGGCATTTGATGATGCCATTGCTGAACTTGACACTTTGAACGAGGATTCTTACAAAGACAGCACCCTGATCATGCAACTACTAAGGGACAACCTGACTGTGAGTTTCTTAAACCCATGCTGTTTTTACTTTTTTCATCCTGATGTATTACTCGCAGAGAATTCTAATTTTTTTCTTTTTCTGTTCCCAGCTGTGGACATCAGAAAACCAGGCAGATGAGGGAGAAACCGGAGATGGGGAAAACTAATGGAATTGCACTGTTAATCCACCTACACTCTTATCTTAAACACAGACAGCTTATATACATCCCCCTCCACTCCATCAGCTCCTCCCACTTCTGTATGACAAGCAGCCTGAATTGCTCCTGACCAACTAGTTTACCCCTCTCAGTTCACTGTGAGGTGACAGGGTAATTTTCAGTTAGCAGATTCAGTCACTTTGTGGAAACATGTTGTATTGATTAGTGAGTCCATGTTGCTGTTGTTTTTGTCTGCTTTGTGTGTATGTATGTAGCGAGAGAACATGTGTGAAAGGATGCGAAAGATTGTGTGCGAGTATGTATGTGGTCTGGGGTGGGGGGGGTGTTGTGAATTCTAATCGTCCTTCCAAATCCCTTTGTCCCAGCTAGTTTGTTGTGCATTTTTCATCCCTTTTTTGTTACTTTCTTATTTGTGATTCCTCATGATATTTACAGGTTTTATTGTATGGTAATTAAACTGGCAGTTGATTTCCACCAAACACTGTGATGGTAGGTGTTCCATTTGCTTCACAACCCCCCAAACAGTTTTTGTGTTTAAATCTCCAGACACGCGTACAATCCTGTTTTAACAACTAACTGCAATTCTGCTGTGTGCTCATACAGAAAGGAGGCAGGCTGTATTGTGACACTGACATCTTGGTGTAATGCTCCTTGATTATGTTCACAAATTCACAGATTCAAAGTTCTAAGGGACCCCTCAAATTCTCATGATAGATTTTTTCAGACATTCCACATTTATTCGGCTTTTGGAAAAGACAGTGCTCCTTTTTTGTTTTGTTTTTGTTTGTTTTTTTTGAACTAAGTATGGATTGTCATTGTAGTTTTACTCACTGTTCAGGTGCTGCTCGATATCAGTACAATGGAAATTGTATGTGCGTAATTGTGGTTCCATGTATTTTGCAAGATTGACTATCATCTGTATGTAAAACCTAAAGTTACCTTTTATTGATGTTAATTGAAAATGTCTTACCACACTGTATCAATCCTGCTTGCAAAATATTCCTCTTAAAGCGGTTGTTTTCTCCCCCAAAAAATCTGTGCTTGGCTTTGTCTTGCAGCCTCTGTGGCTGCATCTGCTTGTTTTTAAAATCTCAAAGGGAGAGAGTCAGACCAGACAAAATTAAATTGCTTGAATCCTAACCTCACTTTTTACCCAGGTGCATTTCTATGCTGTTAACGATAGCTCACATCAACAATCTCCTCAAAAATCAGGTCTATTTTAAAGGTGCAATTTGGAGAAGCCCAATCCATCCCTTTGGAAAGAAGCTCAGTGTCACAATACCATTTATCACCACTACATTCCACATATTGTAGTTGAAGACACCATTCCACATTATAGCTGACAGTCTGTTTACTCTGACAATGCTCCAATGAATTGAAATGATCTTCTGTTGGGAAAAAATCATGTCAGTTTTATTATTATGCTTGATGAAAATGCAGTTAGTGAATGTGGAACGAAGCCTGTCTGTATATCAGGTATCTACTTGCTTTGTTTTTACTGACAAGTCTTATGGCTAAAAAAAAAAAAAAAAAAAAGCTTCTGTAACAGTCTATTACCCAGTGCACACACGTGGTTGTGAAAATTTAGAATAGCTCTAAAAAGCAATGACGAAATGGAGATAAACAATGGTTGGTGTAATTCTAGCTTTGTGTTTATGTATCTTAAAACCATTCTAGTTTCACTATACATGTAAGAAATAGGAAAGTGTCAAAGACCATTCAGTGAAATAAAGTTTCGTTTAAGATAACAGGCAAGTTACGTGTTCATTTTTGTTTGAAAGAAATATTAATATGGTTTGGTTACAAAGACAGATTAAAATCAATGAGATTCGTTCACAAATTGTGGATCGTCTCTGAATTCATTCGGTTTTTGAAAAACATCCAATATAGGGCGAAATAAGTTGTTTTTAACCTTTGATGCGTGAGGACTAGTTCTTATCGCGTAGTGTGACGTCAGTCATTCTGCCATCCAACAACTTAATTGAATCGATACGCGGAGGAGAGCAGCAGGTGTTCTACGGTCTTAATTAAACGAAAACAACCTCCCGCCCATGTGGAGTTGAAAGGCGTTCACAACCTGCTACGCTGACAATTACATCAGTAATCCGACGTATTTGCCATTAAAGAGCCGTAAGTAATGGTAATTTTAAACGATTTTTTATTCGTATTTGCATTTGATCATCTGCCGAAGGTGTCGGCCATGTTTGATCTATTTAAAGTACTCCAGGAAAGTGTTAGCTAGCTAACCAGTTAGCGCACCATAATGTTTTTGGTAACAAGTCACTTAATATTTTTCGAACTTTGAAATTTAAACTTACTTTCTTTTAATCATAGCTTGTTGTGTTTTTCCATAATAAATTGATAACATTTAACATTAATAAATATTTGTGTCAGGCGTTTCTTGCATCGCAGCGAGTTTTCATGCCTGTGTTAAGCCACACCCTTTCTCTCCCAACATGCACTTAGCATAGCTGCCACTTTACTGTGTAACGTTACACATAATTAGTTACAAAATAAATGAATGGGGTATAATTTATCCGCTCTGCAGTAGTTAAATATAATAATCATCTGTTTTTGTTTAAACTGCTTAAGAGGATTTATATATTGTTATTTTTAAAATTAGTAGAATTGTGTTGAAGTATAATTGTATCATACACAGATCTGTCTCCAAGTATTTTAACTTGTAAACAATTGACGTACAAATCATTGTTGTATCTGTATATTGGCTAAAACAAAACATCAGCCGAACAAGTAATCTTTTTATTTGATTTTTCTATGAACTTATTCCAAGTAGGAAGTTAGATTGTTTTGTGTTTTGATTTAATAGTCCTGCCATTCTTCTGCAGGCTTCCTTTTTTTTTTTTTTTTTTTTTTTTTTAAATCAGTCTAATACAATGCTCCTGCTATAGACCATACCTTAAGCTGCAGATTGAGTTATTTAGTTGTGTTGCCTTGTATTTAGGGAGGTTTGTTGTAAAGATCCTGTAATGTAAAGTATGTGATACTGAATTGAAGTCATGTATCTCATCAGACTTCGTGGACATTGTTAAAAAAAAAAATACTAAATATAAATTGGGTAGACACAAAAATAGACCCGAACCTTTAAGTACAGCTGGCCTGTTTATGGTGTAGCCCACCTCTGACCAAATATGTGTGTATGCAGAAGCTCCACCCCTAGAATTGGTATAGAGCTGGGTCAACACAAATATGATGAGATATCCTGTATAAGTTCAGAAATTGTTCATATAGGTTTTCATGTGATTAAAGTGGTAAAAATGTTGCATGGTACATTTTATTGTTTAAATGTAATACTCATGAGTAAAACATTGTTCTTTGTTGATCTAGCTGTCACCGAAGATGAACAGCAGTGGACCATCATATCCCCTCGCTTCTCTGTATGTAGGCGACCTACATGCTGACGTTACCGAGGCCATGCTCTACCAGAAGTTTTCTCCTGCTGGACCCATTATGTCGATCCGTGTGTGCCGGGACATCATCACACGTAGATCTCTGGGATATGCTTACATAAACTTCCAGCAACCAGCTGATGGTAAAGTACCAAATGCACAGAAAACACTTGGAAAATAAACAAGTTTCACCCACTACAGATTTACAGCAAAATCTAGAATTGTAAACGTATGGAGCAAATTTTAAGCTATAATGTGAACATAGGGACTTCATCACTTTGGAAATTTATAAGAAATAATGTAATGTTAAGGAGGTTTGATGTTGAAATAATTTTGTGGGGCTGATGGTGAAAATGGATCCACTGTTCCAGTGTAACTGTTAGCATTGTGATTGGTTATAATGGGTTCCTGTCTATCTCTGGAGTTGGTAGCTCTCCTCAGTGCATTTTGGCTGCATTTATGCTTTTTAATGCAAGGTTTGAAGGAGGTGATTGGATCTTTTGATTTTTTGTTGTTGTTTGTTTTGTTTTTTATTTTTTTTTTAGCGGAGTGTGCGCTCGATACGATGAACTATGATGTTATCAAGGGTCGGCCTATCAGAATAATGTGGTCTCAGCGTGACCCAGGACTAAGAAAGTCTGGTGTGGGAAACATCTTTATCAAGAACATGGATGAATCTATTGACAACAAGGCGCTGTATGACACCTTCTCTGCTTTTGGCAATATTTTGTCATGCAAGGTACGTGGCTTGAGTCATCCACTTGATCACTGACTCCATTGTACAGTGTGTATTCAACTTATGTTGCTATTTAGATGAGTTATAATACAGTTATCTTTGGCATGCAGTGTTGGGCTGAAAAATCCGTATCAATATATCCTGATGCAAAATAATAAGCTAAACAGATCAGTGTGATGCACCAATAACATGTTTAAACATGGCTGACAATCAGTTTTGAAATATTTAATTTTAACAGTAAAATTTTGTACAGCAATAATATGATGGTCATTTATCATTCTGACACAAAAGATCTGTGGTTATTGAATATTTACTATTGCAAGATAACTCAGTTTAGGTAAACACATTTAAAACTCAATAGCTCTGTAATCTCTCTGATTCAAAGCCTTGGTCTTTGTAGGTTGTTTGTGACGAGAAAGGGTCAAAAGGCTATGGATTTGTTCACTTTGAAACTCACGAGGCTGCAAAACGCGCCATAGAAACCATGAATGGGATGCTGCTGAATGACAGGAAAGTGTGAGTAAACTAAAAAATATAAAATATGAAAAGGTTGCAAAAATATAATCTTAAAAATAGTAAGTTGAGGCAGAGAGCAGCGCAGAATACATTTACTATATATAGTGTTAACTAATGCTGGATGACTTATTTCCATTTTTTTTTTTGCTCAGTGGAGAGGCAGGTAAAGAGTTGGAATCACAGGCCCGTTTGCTGGGGAAAACATGTCAGTTGACCCTGCGTAGGTCAGTGAATAAGTAGGATCCTTGTGTAGGCTTGTTGTCTTTGTGTGTTTTGTGTTTTTTAAATCAAGCACAGCAAGGCAAAGGAAGACTAAACAGGCAAAGCAAGATCACCAGAATGCTTCCATGTGTATATAGTGTTGGTTTCATGAATGAATTGATTGTGAATATGTGTTTAATACATGACAATGTGATTTTTTTTTTTATTATTATTTTTAAACATTTTTGGGGGGGGTCTTAACTGTCTTGTGGTGTCTCTTAAAACACTGTTTGCTGAAACCAAAGACATTCCTTTTTTTAAAAAAATGTTTCTTTTCCCTGGTTTCCTCTGTGATGGATTTGATATTGTCGGCAGTTTCGTTGGCCACTTTAAGTCCCGCAAGGAGAGGGAGATGGAGTTTGGCACCAAGGCTATGAAGTTCACCAATGTATACATCAAAAACTTTGGTGAAGACTACACTGATGAGAAACTCAAGGAAGTCTTCTCTGCATTTGGTAAGAGAGGGGACATTTTTAAAATTGTGTTTGTGCTGCTAGTCTTCATTTACGGGGCTTTTCTGTGATGAATGGGTAGCAACAGTTGGCTCTAAATGTGCCCATGTATCACTTTGAATATCAGAAAGTAAGTAAGAAGTGCTGTGTTTCACACTTGTATCCCAGGCAGGACTCTCAGTGTGCGGGTGATGAAGGATGAGAGGGGCCGTTCTCGAGGATTTGGCTTTGTAAACTATGCTAACCACGAGGATGCTCAGAAGGTAGTTTGTGCCACGTTTTTTATCCAATCTTTTTGGATACCTACAAGTGGTAGCCGCTTGTGCTAATAATCCAGTTACTGTATTCATACACTATCACGGTAAGGAATATTTGCATACAGGCAGCCTGTTGTCAAACCTTTTCTTTAAATATTGTATTATGTATTGGTCTTTGGTTAATAATTTAATTGTTTTTCTCCTTGCCGAGTCTTCCCCAGCATCATCCATAACCACAAAATATAGTGCTGGAAAAAAAAAACTATTTTGTGACCCATGCCCCTTTGCTACACCATCCCTCTGCTCTCCTGTCTTCATTTTCCATCTCCAGCTGTGTGGTCCATTAAAGCCAAAGTGCAAACAAATCTATTTCATGAATAGAAACTAAACATTCCCTGGACAAAATACTACTCACTGCAAAACATTGACTGGGAAAATGTGAACCTTTCTGGTCTGCATGCTGTAGATCATTTCCTCAAATTAAAACAAGGAAATGAGACCTGTTGTCAGGCAGAAATAGTGAATCTTCTTGCTGATGGCATCATTCGCTTATGTAGGTCATACAGAGGCAGACAGTATGATATTGACACTGTTTCATAACTAGCTAAAAACTCAGTGGTGGCATTAAGTGTTGTGAATGTTGACCTTTTTAATCTCGTTTTTATTTGGCTCACTTAATTAATTCTCTGTCACACCTGAGATGTTGACTGTCCTGATTTCACTGATAAAAACCTAATGTGTGAAATACTCTGTGTGTAGACACAGTCAGAACCTGTTAAACATGCTAATGATTGTTTCATTTTCCCAGGCAGTTAATGAAATGAATGGAAAGGAGATCAATGGGAAGATCATCTACGCCGGTCGGGCTCAGAAGCGCCTGGAGCGGCAGGGAGAGCTGAAGCGCAAGTTTGACCAAATCAAACAGGACCGCATCCAGCGCTACCAGGTGCTGCTGCAGCGTGTACATGACTTGAAGACAATGTTTATGATCTTGCTTTAACCTAGTTAGAGCTGTTCCAGGAGTGTTTGCTCCTCGACTGTTATTCTATCTTTGATACAATCATATTTTTCTAAATTACCGAAAAAAAAAAATGTAAGCATTATTTCTTTGTTTCCTCAATCAGGTTGACTTGTACAGTACAGGTTTCAGCTGATGGATTTGCCATTCCAGGACTTTGAAAATTCAGAATAATTTGGACAAATGTATATCTCTATGTATTGATGCAAACAGATTAACAGACATGTATGAAACGTTTTGTTTTTATTGTTTCTCATTCCAGGGGGTGAATCTGTATGTGAAGAACTTGGACGACAGCATAGATGATGAGAGGCTCCGGAAGGAGTTTGCCCCTTACGGCACCATTACCAGTGCTAAGGTAATGAGATAGGACTTGGTTATTCTTTGCTAAAATTTGAAGCTGTTTTTTGTGATTTAGTTGGGAATAAAGTTAAAAACATAAAGACCAAGGAAGCCTTTTAGTTCCAGTGTTTTGCCCTCACGTCATATTGTCTCTTTGACATTCAAGTCCCAAATAAAACTTGCAACTTGTGTTCCTGCAGGTCATGACAGACGGCTCCCAGAGCAAGGGCTTTGGCTTTGTCTGTTTCTCTTCACCTGAGGAAGCCACAAAAGCAGTGACCGAGATGAACGGAAGAATTATTGCAACCAAGCCACTGTACGTGGCTCTGGCTCAGCGAAGGGAGGAACGCAAAGCCATCCTGACCAATAAGTACATGCAGAGACTCGCTACCTTGCGGACCATGACCAGTCCGATCATTGACTCGTATCAGCAGAGTGGATATTACATGACTGTTCCACAGGTATGATGTCTAAATGCTGTGATGATGTTGATAAATCTCATTAGAGATTTTGATTTTTCTTCCACAGAAATTGACTTGTTTTATCAATTGCATCGTAATTTTCTGATGTCCACAGCAGAATAAATGTCTCTGATGTGCTCACCAGAAACCCCCCCCCTCCTGAGTGCACTGTCTGAATGGTACATGTTTATTAGCCACAAAGTTTTGAATCAAAACAACCAAAATGTTACTATTAAATTGGGGTTGTATGAGGTACTCCACAGTCAATATATTGTCTGTGGTTGATGATGGACTGCACATTGCCAGTTTGGACGACCAGTGGCATCCTCAGGACAGGATACAAAGTGAACAACTGCAGACCAGGACTGACAACTTATTTTAACTGCCTAAACAACCCACCCTAAAAATGTCAACAATTACAACTATTTCCACAGCATTTCCATGAATATTTATCTTGCAGCCCCCCACTCGCTCCTTCTATGACCACAATGCTGTCAGCAACATGAGACCAGTGCCTCGCTGGACAGGACCACCTCAGAGACTTCAGGGTGAAGGGGCCATTTGTTTTATATTCACATAGATTCCTGGATATATTCAATATGTATAATTGTCTTCTACCCTGTTTTAAGGCCCCTACTCAACCCAGTTTGCTGTTCCCCGTCGTGGATCAAGCCCCATCGCAACAGTCAGACAGGCCTCCACCCAGGCTCCACGCATCATAAGCTCCATGCAAAAGACAAGTTGGTACTGAGCATTACAAAATGTGACATACAAGTGGTTAATTCTGAAACACATAATGTCTGTATTTAGACAACATTGGCACCCAGACTGTCGGAGGGCGCACTGATGTGCCGGGTATGACCAGAAGCGGACAGTATAAGTACTCGTCTGCAGTGAGAAACGTCCAGCAGATCGTCTCTGTACCGGCCCCCATGACAAGAATACAGGTACTGCAGTCTTCCGCGGTATTGTTTTCTAATCCTAATGCTAACCCAAGACCAGGACTTCCTGTGAAATTGGGGTAATTTATTCATGTATTCTTATATTTAAAAAAAAAAAACAAACAAAAAAAACGGATGCAAGCATTTTTTTTTTTTTTTTTTTAAACACCAAGACGTCATTGAAGTAATGTTGATGTAATGCCGTTACACTCGATGTCTTCAGGTTGTTCCAGCACCTGTGATGGAGCTGCCCGTGCCCATTCAAGGCCCTGAGCCACTCACTGCTTCCATGTTGGCTGCAGCTCCACTAATGGATCAGAAACAGCTTCTTGGTGGGGACCAGTCACTGAATTCTGCTTTTTTTCTCTTTTATGATGAGATAAGCCTTAACTTATCCCCAAGGGAGGAAATGCAGGTGTTGTAACAGCTCAAAAATGGTGATAAGAACAGATTCAGATAGAGAGGATCTAGAGAAATAACTAATTACTAATAACTTATTTTGGACTATGTTTCAAAATAACGTGAACATTTTTAATTTAGAAAAAATATCTTAAATCTCTATCAAACTGAGGGGAGACACTTGTGGGAAAGGAATGAAAGACCAAGTTTCAATTGAAGTTGTTAAGTTTTGGGGTTAAAAAAAAATGTTGATTTTTCTTTCTTTATCCGGTTTGAATCATCTTAACTGCAGTCATTTGTCATGCATTGTAACAAATACAACTGAACACACTAGTTTCTTGAAACAAAAAACACAAAGTAGAAAAGTAAAAATGTTTAAAAAGACCTAGTGACCTGATGTGAAAATGGAGATTTGTCAAGTTCTCTGTAGAAGCAATTTTTGTACTTGGTTGTTAACTCGCTCTACATGCTGTGATAAACAGGGGAGCGGTTGTATCCAGTGATCCATTCCCTTCACCCAAACTTGGCTGGAAAAATCACTGGCATGCTGCTGGAGATCGACAACTCAGAGCTGCTACACATGCTGGAGACGCCCGAGTCCCTGCACTCTAAGGTGCGATGTCCACTTCTTCCACATTGCTGTGAATAGCTAGGCTGGGTGACATTTTTTTAATCTGTCTTGTACAATCGAAAAATAAGTAAATGGTCTTCGACAAAAACTAAATCTACACAGATTTGGGGCTTCACTTGTTTGAAAGGATCCGATCAGAGAGTTGTCGATATCTCAGCTTAAGATAGAGGTTTTTTAATTTTCTACTTACTAAAAGCAGGATGTGCTTGCAGTTGGCTACTGTGGAATGAAAATTCCATTTAAAATACATTTTAATGTTTTGTATGTGCATTTCCCAGAGTTTAATGACTATATTTCATATTTATGACTTGATTAGAGGAAGAGAAATCTGCTAAGAGAATGAGTTTCTTGTCCTGTAGCAAATGTGGCAAAAACAAGCTCATGGTATAGATAGATGTACTTTATTGATCCCAAAAAACTGGGAAAATTAGTATTTATTAAAGGTAGAATGACATCAATTCACTTTATTTTCTCTGCTAGACAGAAACACCTGACACAGCTTGTCTAACGACAACGTGCTCTTTCTACTCTTTATCTCGCTTGGTAAACCCGTAACAAGAATGAAGAGTTAATTAGTGACCATTAGAGGTGTTGCTGGGCAGAATTTGTTTTCAGAGAGCTAACTGCTAACATGCTAACTGCTTGCCCCATTTCCATTCTCTACACTTTGCTAGGCTAAGCAGTTTCCTGGATGTAGCTTCACACTTGCAGAGTTAGTGTGGTATTTCTGAGGAGACTGGTGTTGTTGAGTCATCTCTTATCTTTTACTCCTCTTTGGTCAGGTGGATGAGGCGATTGCTGTCCTGCAGGCTCACCAAGCAAAGGAATGCTCTCCAAAGAAGTAAAGAGCCCTTTCAGGTCAGCGACAGCTTCCTCTTTGAGACATTTCAGCAGTCAAAGGTTAATTAGAGCACAGCACATGCCTTATTCAAGGTTACCAGTATCTAAAATTTTTAACCTTGAAGTATTAGTGTAACCATTGGAAGACGTTTTCATGTTGACTTACTTGACGTCAATTGTATAATGATCAGTTGCTTAAAACATAAAGGCTGTGAATTTTTTGTGTGAAAGGTGAATTAATGACCTTTTGTATAATTGTAAAATAAAAATCACCTAAGACCTCCAGTGTCATTTGGTCTTTGCATATATGTGCATCAAGTTATTAAGTTACATAAAATTCTATGCTCTCTAATCTTAATTTAGTTCCATTTGACAAAAACACCGGGATGTTTGAATCATTCACAGCTGGGTAGGTTATCTATCAAGTGTGCTGAGTTGCTGACAACAGATGTTGAATATAACCTTGTGAATTGTTTTACAGATGTCAACAGCGTTCTGGAGGAGGGGAAAAAAAAAGTAAAACAAATTATGAAAAAAAAGAGAAAAAAGAAAATGTAAATTGGACAGTTTTGTAAGGTTAAAGCCATTTTGTTGTTGCAATACCTTTTGTTAAAAGATAAAGTTCACAGAATATGCATTAAACCTGTCTTGTGTCATTTGTTTAACACAAAGGGAAATGCATCATACATTGACTTTAAAGTTGTCCTTGTTCCCAGGAAGTGCATTAGATACCTCTTTAATATTTTACATATTTGGGGTGGTTAATCAGATGTAAATTTGCCTAACAAACCAGTTGGACTATGTCTTCAGATTCTATTCTTTGTAAAACTACTTTTTCAAGTTTATCACACAAATATTGCAGATTTGCTTCAATGTGCTGCTTATAAGCAATTAATGCAATGTTAAGCAGCATAACACTGCTGTTTCAAGTGTTCTTTCATTAATACAGAAGCTTATTTTTAATTTTCAAGACAAATATAGAGCAGCATGCAGAGGAAAAGTGAGTTATTGACAATCAGCCAGCAGGACATGAAAATGCAGAGGTGCAATTTCAACACCACATTCTGTTCTGATCCTCAGGTCATCCTACCAAAGGGAGGGACTTGTATGTGCACTGAGCCGGACTGGTTATCCTGAAGCTTGGATTACAACACACAGTGAGCTTGACTTTCTGTTTAGGACATTACGACTCCTCTTGCTTTACATAGAACAGCACTTTGTCTGCTGCTGTATTAATGTCAACAGCACCTTTAATAATCATTTAAAATAATTACGCCATTATTTGAAGTAGAAATCTGGTTGATAAAGAAAGGACAAAAACATCAAATCAATTCTCAAATTTGCCAAAGTTTATTGGGAGCCTTCATACAAAAAATGAAATTATGGCTGTAAAAAGTTACAAAGGATTATTGTTGACATTGATATACTTTTGGCATTTAAGGCCTATTAACCCAACACAGTTTTGTAACTCTTTGCAATTTATTTTAAATCTAAAACTGATTTAAACAAGCAGATAAGACAGGAATATTTAAAAACATACAGACCAATAGATACCCGCAGATTACTTCTCAGTGGTAGTTTACAACACAAACCCACGAAAAAATTGAAAAGCAACTGAAAAAGAAAAGAAAAAAAACTGCCTAATTTCAATGGTGAACACATGAACTTGAGGCAACTTTTTATTACACACAGCCAACTAATTTCAATGTGTCTGTTTCAACGACACTTCCATGACTGCAAACAAACGTATTTACAGTGACTTCCAATTGCATGTCTCAGACTATCGACGTGCGGGCATTAGAAGCTGCTTCGCCGTTACTGAATCAGGGAAAAGGTTGTGGTAGGTTGGTAATGGAACATAGGCAGCTGTAATCATTTTGCCTGGAAGAGAGCAAAGAAAATCAAATTATTTAATCTTGAAAAACTTGATTTCACATTTTTAGTAATTTTAAGGCTTTGTTGCATACCTGCAAACCAGCGTCCATGGAGTGCATTTACGGTTGCCATAGCTGCTGGTATTGAGGGACACTTCACATACACATTACCCTGTGTGGAAAGATTACAAAGACAAATGTAACTCAGGATTTTTTTTCTTCATCAAGCTATTATTTGGGTGAGCAGATTCTTTATTACACCTTTAAGTATTGAACTTACTTGAGCAGAGTTCTTGTCAACATAAATGTGAACAATTCCTCCATGTTTGTTGCACTCCTCAATTACATCATCTTGGATCTCGATGGCCCAGGTTGGATCATTCTCCCTGAAAAGACAAGTTTGATCATGTGAATACAATGACTTGATCTTTGCATTTCATAAAATAATTTCAAAATAGCCGATAGCTCTCTCATGTACATTATAAAGTTATCTGTGCCTCTCCTTGTCCCTGTCCATTTATACTGGCCACAAAGATCTCTTAACATGATCTCAGTTTCAAGATAAGGATAACATCCAAAGCTCTTGTTCTGTGAAACGTTCAGCTGATAAGCTTTGACATTTTAATCAACCTCACTTAAAATGAATTTTTAAATGCACATGTGGGTATATGAGTTTTGTTTAAAGACAAACATGCTTACGCTTGTGGGTTGAACATGTTGGACAGCTGAAGGCAGTGTGTGGCCAGTGGCTGTGATGGGAGGTTCAGGGCTTGGCTAGGAGCTGGAGCTGGAACAGCTTGAGAAAAAAAAAAAGAAAAAAAGACTGTCAGTGAACTGTGTAATCAAATAGACAAAATGTTTTCCCTCTTCTAGGCCCTCACCTGGCGGAGCAGCAATGTTTCCAAAGGGTATAGACCCGGTCATCTGTAGAGCCTGTTGAGCAGCAGGCGGGATCTTCAGCCCAGTTCCTTTGGAGTGAGAGAAATGAAAATATTAATTTAAGGAATCAATTCAAATCAATTTCCCTCCTGTGTCAACCAGTCAAACCCAGAATAAACTGTTTAAATGGCTAAAACCAAGATGTATTCATTTCAATGTGATACAATAAAAAAAAACAATCCATGGATCATAAAACAGTTTGCAAATTGATTCGCAGTTATAAAATTATTGCAGCTCCTAACATAAAATAGTCCCATCTGAGCCCTGTCAGAGAGCTCTGCCTTGAATTAAGATTGATAATTTGACACCTTAAATATTGAGTGACCACCCACCTTCTGCTAGTCGAGCCATAAGCTGCAGACGCCCTGTGGTGCCGAGGTCGATGCCAGTCCTTTCCAGTTCGTCGTTGTCCAGGAACGAGCTGGCTGTCGATGAGTCAGAGCGCTCTGTAACATGCCCCACCTTCATCGGACGTCCGGCCAGCTCGAAGCCGTTCAGCTGCTCCAAGGCCTTCTTTGCACACTCTGCATCTGCAAACTTTAAGAGGCAAAGACTTTGGAGTCCAACTAGCTGCAAATACTCACTGCCAATAAAATAATGATGCTTTATTTACCGATATGAAGCCATATCCTTTGGATCTTCCAGTCTCACTGTCCATCATTAGCTGGATTCCCTCAATCTTTGGAAACAAAACACACCAACATGAGCATCATTATGAACACACCCAAAAATAATTAAAATCTGTACATAACACCTGTTCCCAACCTTTCCAAAAGGCTCGAAGATCCCTCGAAGCATTTCTTCAGTGATGTTGAAGTGCAGGGAGCCCACGTACAGCCTCATTGGACCTGAACTGCCCTTTTGTAGATTGTTGGCAGCAGCTGCAGCTCTATTTTTCTCTGCCTGTGATTTCATGTGGAAATAAATGTTATTAGATTAACTGGAATGTGATGCAATTAGGTTGATTTAATATATCAGTGCAGGAGAACTAATTTGTCAACCCCCACAACAGCTGTTAATAGGGAGAGTATTGCTAATAAAAAGGATAGCTGCTTTAAAGCGGGTCTATATGGGGTACTTTTTGACGTCATCTACTGTAGCTAATACACTGACTACAGATGCTGCTACACTGTTTTGCTTCCAGGTTGGTACTCCTGTACATACCACACTGAAGATAAATACAGCACTCAACACTCCTTTAAAAAAATTCCCTCTGCTGTATAAACATAGATTACCATAAAAACACCCACCTGAGAGGCCTGGACGATGATGGGCACTCCTAACAGCCTCTGACCGGTCAAACCAATGGCCAGCGGGACAGAAGAAGCCTCCACGAACTCTATGTATGCGATGCCCTTTGATCTCCTGGAGTTCCTGTCTGAGATCATTCTCACATCTCTTACCTACAGAGAGAAATGGTAATATTATAAGAAATAAGTTAGACACAGACTTGCTGAATTTTACATGACAATGAGTTGAAAGTCAACCGACCTTTCCAACAGCTGAGAAGAAATCTTCCAGGTCTCGAGCTCTGATTCTCGCAGCAAGCTGCATGCAGAAAACTGTACGGGCATCCCTCTCCTCTGGTGTCAGATTGTCAATCGGTTGCCTAAAAAAAAAAAAACATGAAATTTAACAAACTGTTTCATAAACAATGTGTGAAGATAGTTTTGGCAATTTAAAGGCATACTTCCATTTCTTTAAAAATGGCCTGATGGCACCCTGGAAACGCCTTGTATTAACACTAATTTTTTTAAATAACTGGATTTCAGGGTACTATCACAAAAATTAGTACCCACACACCTAAAAAGAAGTAAAGTGAAGATTTATCTTACCTGATGGGACTCTTCTCTTTTTTGAAGGGAGGGCTTCGACTTTTGGAACGTTTCCGGCTAAAATATTAAGAAAAATAATTACTTTTTCAACTCCAAAAATATTTCCTGAAAATCTACCTGTAAAAGCAGAATGTGGAGGTTAAATTGTAAACTTGCATCCAGTGGCCACTTCTATAGTTACACCCATACAAACCTTAGCAATCCAGTGACTGTTCTAGTAACTGAGTTATTTGTTTTTCTGGGAGGCATTCATTTAAAAAGTAAGCCTGGTGTTTGTAATTAAGTATTAAAAAAGGTCACATACACTGGGCTCTTGCGTGCTCTGTAACGCCCAGAACGCTCCTTGCTTCTGGATTTGCTGCGATGGCGCTCGCGGCTGCGGCTTCGTTTTCTTTCTCGGCTCTTGCTCCTCTTCTTGCCCTTCTTTTTGTCTCTGCTCCTGCTTCTTCTCTTCCTAGAGCCTGGGCTTCGGCTCCTGCTTCGACTCCTCCTTTTCCTAAAACATGTCACAACACTGCTAACACCATACAAAGTAAACGACATTTTAATCGAAACCAATAAACTATATACAGCTCGGAACCAAAGAGCTGATATGGCATATATTCAGCACTTACTTCTTGTTCTGGTCGTCATGGCCGTTTGCATGAGAGGACTTGATCTCATCCTAAGCAAGGTTGATAGAAGAACATCATGAGGACGTAGATGAAACATTTCAGGTTGTCAAGGTAAAGGGGGTGGGGTGGGACAAGAGAAAATGCAGAATATATTCAATTAATAATAATACTTCAAAACTTCCTACTGTCTTGTTTGGACAGTGTCCTTCCACCACCCCAATAGCTTCCCATCCCATTCCTGTTTTTTTACAAGGCTGCTCAGTACTTAATGTAACAAAGCACAGTTAAGGGAGAGTGTCCAACATATTAGCTGAGATCAGATCATCTCCACCATTCCCCTTCTTGTAAGTCGTACCAATGCCACTATTTGTGCCTAATCATGTGACCACGCATGGCCCACGACCACTAAAAGAGATCCTGTGTGGTTGGTGTCAGTCCAGTGATCTTCACCCATTTTCGTTCTTGGACTGTAAGAGCTCGATGCCACCTCTGTCACACATCTTGCCCTGAAGCAAACAGGGATTCACACTTCTTAGTAATATTGACGCCCAAGAAAAGAAATGAGTAAAAAAATAAATAAATAAAAATTAAATAAATCCATAAATTCAGCCACGTGTTACACTGCCATTATATCATAAGTAATATTTCCAACCTTTTGACTTAAGAAGGAATGATTAACTACTGAAAAGTAAGTCACTTTATAATACAAAGATGCTAGATAGAAGTTTCTATTTTACAGTCATTCTAATAATATATCAATATCTGTGGTATCGTGTAGCATGCAAAATCAAGATGCTGATTCACATTACAGTTGACTATGGCAAAGAGGCAGTATTCACATTTACCAGCAATTTAATTATGAACCTGTACTGCGCCATAAAATCAGGGGTTCATGAGGTCACACAACGAAGCTTCACAACTGCAATATCAAGCATACCGTTTTCCTTCTATAAAGACAGGATTTAAGACAAGTATAAAAATTCAAAATTACTTAATGACAATTAATTACTTTTCTAAACATTCTAAACAATTCTAAATAAAAACAAATGAAAAGTTGACTTACATTTTTTAATCACACCAGAGAGAATACTACGCTTTCCATTAAAGTAATGGGGTTTGAACTGATTTTAGGAAGTAGGATTGCATAGTCAGAACCCGTGATGACATGCAAATTGTAAATCTGAATACTGCCTCCTTTGCTGGACAGGTAAAGATGGGCTTATCAACCATTGGCATTCACCTTGTTGAAACCGAATAGGGATTGGATGTTCTAGGTTGAATCTCTTTTAGTCCTAAGGTGAACCACAGTACATCAGTATATGCACAATAACTACCTTCCTTTTTTTCACAGTTCACAGTGGAATCAAAGATGAATTCATGGGAGTAGAGGTGAGATATCATTAGGGAAGTCTATAAAGAGAGATAGATGTGGATTTATTTATAATTCTGTATTGCGTTTTAAATACTCAATCACACCACACAACATTCAAGTAAACTTTGTCACAGTAGCAAATATAGAAAAAGGACTGAAGAGTAAATCATAACAGTGAAAGAGGCCTCATTATCTCTGTAATCTGCAACCCACCTTTCGGAAAGGAGCCTCCAGCATGGCCTCAACGTCAAAATCATCAGCCATGATGATCCTGTGGACGAGAGACAATGATTATGTTTACGAGCTATAAACGATTCACTGACTGAAAGCAACGAACTGGATTTGGTGTCGCTGGTCATGGGTTTATTTTCGGTTTCTATACAGCTACCACACGTACTTTCTCTCTTGTGTCGTTGTTTTGCAATTGTAGACAACTTTAAGGACTGGTAGAATTTTTTTAGCGCCCTTATCTTATTATTTTTAGCCAAATATAGTTTAAGGTCGGTCTGATACATTTATAGCCAAACAACAACGAACGCCCCGGAAATTAAAATGTATGAACAAAACAGCAAATGGAAGCTAGATTAATGTTTGCTAAAAATAAGTTCGTCAGATGACAGCGATAAGAGACGGTATACCGCAACTTCCTTAAAATGACCCACAATTCTAAACTATATCTGGTATAAAATCGATTTATAAGTAAATAATCTGACTCGCTGTGCCACTCATAACGCCTCAGACTCGACAGAGTTTAGTTTTGTCCACCATTAGCGACAACATCCAGGATAAACACGCGTTGCCCTCAACACGAAGCTACAGCTAGCTAGCCACCTCGAGAAGCTACATCTCCGCCGTTTCAACGCTAGCTTGTATTAGCCTGTATCAGTGACCCTTGTTATTTATTTATTGGTGCGTTTGACTACACTGCGTATGGGGACATCAATACACAAGTGAATATCGATCAATCTTAAACAGCATTAGTTCTAGATGTCTACAGCAGTCCATGTTTACGTGGGAAAAACAAGCGCTAAGTTAACGGCCAATATGGCTAACATCGTTTCCGCGGCAGCGAGCTAGCTTAATTAGCAAACATCTGACGTTACCGTTTGAAATTGAGGAAATGATGTGCCCAAGTCAAGATATCACGGATAATGTGCTGCAGATGAATTTCGTCTCGATGCCTCCTTTCTCCGTAGATCACGCGAAGCTAAGATCAAAGCACAATTTTCGAAGTTATGTAACCTTTTATACGTTAGCGACTCTCCGTGGCAGGTCGTGGCCTGGTATCAAAATGCTCGCCTTCCTTCTTCTTCGTCTTCTTCCTCTACTTTGAGCTTTAGCGGCAGCGGCAATTTTTAGTGTTGTCTTACCGCCACCTACTGGAGTCAATAAGCATTTCACCACACTGTTCGTGAAGCCTTCGTACTGTCCTCTTCTGATTACTCGTATTATCCATGTATTTTGAACAACTACTGCAGCTGCTCAATTTAACTGTCTTAATTGTTTAAGGTTGATCTCATTTTTTACATCTGTATAATAATAATTCCTTTTCAAAATGTTGTGGTAATGAATAAATTGATTGAATACCTAACTTCCTTTAGTGTAAGTCAATATAGTTTCGAAACATTGAAACATCTGAATCACAGAGAAGCGGCGATCGGATTCTGGTCGTTAATTTCTATGTTAACTCTGACTAAACTTGAGGATTTTTTTTAATTCATGGCTTGAAACATTTTGTTTCTTCCCTACCTAGCCTACCTTTAATCAAATTCAAATTTATTTTAAATTAGTCGCTGTGTTGCATAGAATATTTCCTTAATTCAGACAAACATATTTTTTTTTAACTGAAAGCATTACACTTTCATAGTTTTCACGCAACTTTGCTATATATTGTGCAATTCACTTAAAAAATATATATATAATTTGGAGTAATTAGCTTGTTATACATAATTAGCATATATGGAGTATGCTGAAATAAATTCCATGTCATATATTTCTTGGTTCTTTACCTTCCATTTCTTGACTGTATTTACCATCATCTCTCAACAAGTATTTTGTTTCCTGCCACAGTTTTCTTTCTTACTGTGTATTTTGTAGTATTTTCAGTACTATTTACATAATAATTTGTTTCATAGATTTTTTTCGACCATGCATTTATTTTTTATTCCTTTATTAAAACATTTTGCTGATGTCACATGAAAACCAGATCATACATTTTTATTTGGAAATGTTGGGGCTTTAGTTGACAGCACTTCACCTTCAAAGATTGAATTATTAACATAATTAATACAGAAAAGAAAGCAAATAGTTTAAAAAGGGTTTATTTCACATCAAAAATACTTGAGATGAATCAGCCAAGAGAGTTATAATTCTTCTATGTTGGCATGTAGGACAATAAATAACATAATTGCTGATTGTATTGGACAGTGTTTCTCAGTGTCGCAGCACTGACATTGTTTTGTCATTAGCATGTGTTTTCTTATTTACGATGTAATGGATGTAAACATTTAATTATTAGATACTGTATTTTACTGTTAATCATGGCAAATTCCATTACTTATAAAAAAAAAAACAAATATATGCTTATTTACATTTTCTTCCTCCGTCAGATGCATTAACAGCTGCAGGTCAGGCAGCAGAATCCTCTGTTGTAACTGTGTTATTAAGATGCTGGTGACGTGGTGAATCGTAGTCTGGAGGAACATCAAAAAACAGCTCATCGTCAAAACATAAATCATCGGTCGGTGGTGCAAGGTATGGCAGCTTCAAGACTACGCCTGTGAAGATGCCTCCAAGTGCTGCCACTCCTATAGTTGAGAAAACAGCTGCAACCTGGAAGAGAGCCTGTTCCCTGGCAGTTCTCCCCAACCCTGGCTGCAAACCGGGTATCAACATCTGGAGCTCTTTCAGCTTGGGGTCTCCTTCTACTGGTGCTCTGTGGGAGAAGATCTCATACAGACTTGGGCCATAAATGTCCTCATGAGCCATCAGTATCGCACATATTCCGGCAGCACATGATATAAGTCCTGTTAAACCGTGCAAATTATGTATTCCACACTGATCCTGGATCCTGCAGCGCTGTGCAAGGAAGGGGCTCAAGTACTTGTAGCCCAGCATGCATGCAGTGCAGCCCATCATACCGAGAGCGTACGCAGCTGCAGGCGAAACCATCATATCCACAGATGCCCCCACTGTCACGCCTCCGGCCAGGGTCACATTCTGAATATCAGCTATGGTTATCTTACCATTTCTGTTCAGCATAGCAGAGAGAGCGAAGGCGGTGAGCGTAGACGCACTGAGGCCGATGAAGGTGTGGAGGATGGCTCTGTGCTGGTCATCTCCTTTCAGGGTCAATGCTGAGTTAAAAGAGGGCCAAAACACCCAGAGGAACAAGGTGCCCATTACAGAAAGGATGTCAGACTGGTAGCTAGTGTTTTCCTTTGCATGGCCTTTATTTAGACTAGGCCTGTACAGTACAAAAGTGACACCTAAGCCAAAGTAACAGGCAAACAGATGAATAAGAATGGAGCCTCCTGCATCGACGATCTTCAGATACTTGAGCACGGCCCATTCTGTGACTGCAAACACTGGCACTTCCAGCAGGGCCATAACCAGCAGCTGCAGCGGGCTCGTCTTCCCCAGCACTGCGCCGAAAGATATCAGCACCACAGCACAGGCAAACTCTGCATTTATGAGGTTAATCACCCCGAGGTGGATCTTACCCTCATGGCTGAACTGGAAGTAGCCCTGCACCAGAATGGCCCACTGGATGGCAAAAGTAGCCGTGAGGAAGTTAAAAACCATCCCCCCAAATCCATACAGGCGAAAAAATGCCAGCAGGCACCCAAAGCCGAGGAATATCATGACCTGAATATCTGTAAAAACAGGGTAGTCCCTGTACACTGCATTGTCCATAGGGTTTGTCCTGTTGGTCTGAAATCTTGCATCTGCATGCTCATCGTAGGTGACAAAAGCTGCATACAATGCAACAATAATCACCTGTGTAACAAACACAAACACAGGTAGCTTCACTCGAAGGCTCGTAGATCGTGTCTTCATCCTGACAGCTCTTTAAGGGAATGACAGTCATTTCATTTGCAGCCTGCATTATCTCTGTTTAGATAAGACAGGTCGAGGGGCATCTGGGATTCCTGCTTTTCTCAGACAAACACATGCAATATTTCCGCACAGAGACACACTGCTAAGTGGACTTTGACTGCTGTAAGAAGACATTGAACAGTTCTGCTACAGAGGTGTATTCTGGTCATTTTATCACACAAAGCTGCATGACTCTGCAACATCATTTGAAGCAGCCACCATTGAAGCAGATGGGCTCAAGCAGCAAAACACCCTCCCGCACATTATATTAGGTACACCTGGCTGGCTGAGATATTGACTGGGGCTGGCTGACTTTCATTTGAAAACATTGTGAAAGAAATTTTGCTGACGTGTGCACCTCTCTCACTCAGGACATTTTGTGCCTTCTGCAGCAACATTCTCTTAACTTCCCCCAAATATCTATTTGTCTTCTTTTCACACAGGCAACACCCTTGCTGTGAACAGACCAAAAAGTGTGCAAGAACCTGAGCACCTGTTAAATTAAATTGAACAAAGTAAATGTGATTTTCTAGACTGTTAAAGTAAAATCAAAACTACATGCAAAACATATAAGAATCTAATATAAAAATCTAATAATATTCATTTGATGATATGTTC
>JAOWBC010001714.1:16963428-16976780 GCA_028566105.1 Hypoplectrus providencianus
TCAGAAGCTCTGTTTGGACAATGCAATGCAGCACAATGCCAACAGATGGTGTCTAGATATAGAAAAACTTGTATTTCTAACTTAATATAACCCATTTTACAAGGGATAGTCTCATTACCCGCTGCTGCCTGGCCCACAGGGTGGAAAAGGAAATCTTTACAATGCAAACAAAAAAAAACTGCACATCTCACTGCAAGTATTAGCTGAAACATCACACCCTTAGTTTCAATAAACTATACAGTGTGTGTCCTCTGCACCTTAAAAAGTAATTATTTCTATGACTTAAAGGAAAAAAGAGAGTTGGAGCGAATCGATATCATGGGTTTTTGTGGTTGAATGCTTCTTGGATGAGTCTCAACATAGTAATTGCTCCCCAGTTTTGTATCAAGTTCCTGCTGTAGCATGCTAGATGTGTTAGAAGCTTTCACTGGGGGATTTTTCATGGCAGAAGATGTTGCTTATTGTCTGTTACAGTCTTCACTTGGCTGTGATGACAGATAGTTCAGAGATCAGGGATGTGTACAGAGAAATGGATGCAGCGTTTATACCTGAGAAAATGGATCAGTGGTGCTGTAACCAAAGCAAGTTCTCTGACGCATTGAGGGCCTATAGAGCGTGGAGAACATTTAATAACCAGTCTGTGTGGTATTCTGGGTTTCAGTTTTGAGGCTGTCAGAGGAGAGTTGGCTGAAGCTGATGTGCGAGTTCAACGCCGTTTTACAGAGCAGGAACTGCATGTAATGCTTTATGAAATACTGAGCGACCTTGTTTTGAGAACAACCGTGTTTTCACTCACTGCTGCTAATTATTATTTTTAAGATAAATAACAAGAACAAACTCACTAAAAGACTCCTACTTGCGAGCCGGCTGCTTTGAATTTAATCCTCAAAAAAACTCCAATGGGTATAAATGATTTACTTGAGCTTTACCAGACCATTCTTTTGTCATTTAACATACTTAGTCAAACTCTGTTAGTAAAATGAGTCATTTTGCGGTGGTGTGTGACTTAAAAAAAAAAAAAAAAAATCTATCTGCTGGTTTACAGATGTGTCTTACTCATTATAGGTTCATGTGAAAGGTCTTTTTGGGCACCATATTATCACATGAACATTGTTTTAGTTTTTTTATTTATTCCTGTTAGATGACACAAAAGTTTCAAAAACAGTCGATGAAAGGATCCTATAATAGAATATCAGTGTGCAGAGCAGGTTTATCATCAACATGTCATGCTGTGATGCTATTTCTCATAACATATGTGGTTTATTTTCACGGGACTGACTCATTTTTGCCTTATGGGAAAAAAAACAAGTTCCTGGCTTATGACTATGCTGCATGTGTTCCCTAAACAGGAAAGCGCCACATGAGTCATTGAATGCTGCACTCAAGGGTCCATAAAGGTTAATGAGGACGACTCACTTTCTCTCACATGGCCTGGGTGTGCAGGGATGAAATTAACCAGAGTAGGTAAAGGCTAAAAGCTAAATTAGTTGTCTGCTACGGAGCAGTGCAGGAATCCGTTTTGAAATGCCAAAACCGCAAAAACGCATTTTAAGAAAAGGTTGCTAGTTAGGGCAAAATGTTTGTATTTTCCAGTTACCCCTATTATTTACTTTCCACATTTGTTTGACTATCATTATAGTGAGTTCCAGCAGAGAAAAGGTCGACATTTCTATGTAGGCAGTCACATGTTTGCATGCTCTACAGATGCCCCCATTAGTTTCCTGCACATTTCGAGCCACTTGGGAGCAACCATCTCTTTTAACCTGTTATCGTCTTCCAGGGAGGAGAACGTCACATAAAAGACAGCTTAACCTAACTCTATACAAGGTTAATTAATTTCTGTTGTTGTGGTTATGTAGCCAGGAGACCAGTAGATATCAGTAATCACTCATGACCAATGATATGGAGTGATTCTGTTTTGCTAATGTAACCAACAAGGGTCAGTAAATAGGCAAACTAAATGAATTTAACAAAGTGTATTTGACCTCCAGAATTAAAGAAAAAAAGCCCATTAAAAGTAAATTAACATCAGTTTTAGTGTACACTTTATTTCATGGCTTTACTCTGCCTGTTTGAGTTTATGCTGCTGAAAGTGATGCTGTGATCTGTGTTTGCATCACATTGTTGACTGTACCAGCACTTGTACATCACTGGGGGTTGCTGGAACTGCGGCCTACATCATTTTGTATGTTTGTGTTGAACCTAAGACAGAGTATAACACAAACAAACAAGCTAATTGGATTTTGCCTGCTGCCCCAACCTTATATGACCCCTCTTTAATGAATCCAGTCCATCCCTTTACGAAATAATTGCATTTGTTACAAACCATGTTGTTATGTGTATCCTATTATTTTTCAGAGCCTTGTCCTGCAGGGTGACATGCACATCTAAATAATAATGACAGGAATTACACTGAAATATGTGACAAATTCCTCTCAGCATCACCCATCATCCCTAAACCTTATCTGAGGGGACTAAAGGACAAGGCTGGCACTATTTTAGAGCCTTACAGGCAACAGTTGCTGTTATTGTCTTTTCAACTGGAGTGCTGAGCAGGAACCACCACAGAAGTTCTTTACCAGATGTTTTTATGGGGGACTCTGGGCAAGAAACCGTCAGAATACTCTTACAGGTGTGTAAAATGACAGCAGCTTTCTTTCAGCAACTTTTTCTCCATTTTTAAACAACAATGGAGCTGTGTAGCACAGAGGAATAAGTGACTGAAATGAGAAAGGATTAGACCACACTGTTTATAATCATCTCCAATCTAAGACTGGGTGGGAGAGATGTTGTGGCTCAGTGGGAGGATTAGAGGAAAGCTCTGTCACTATTCCCCATTTCCCTTTCTCCAGTTCACTTGCCCCGCTCCTAGATCTCAAAGTGTCGAGCTCTGTGGCGTGACCGGGGTCACCGTAAAGCCATCAAAGCCTCACTGAGACATATGACTGCCTCTTAAAAGTAACACAGAGCCCGAGGAAGACATGATAGTGCTAGCTCTCACAGTGGGCCTGTTGCTCTCAGAATCGCTGCTGCTATTCATATGTATTATGAAGAAATGTGGACAAACTCACAGCTCTCTTTCCTCTTTTAACTCACTGTTGAGAGTGAGTCACATGCCATTGTTATTAGTACTATTTTTGATTTTTAGGCATTTAAAGTTACAAAGGGTTATGTCGGACAGATGTCACCCTGTCTGTGCTTGTCTCTGCTATAGCACTTTAATTCCCAACACTGCTAGATCAGCATTTCCCCTGAAACACTGCGAGGCCTTGAGTGTGGAAACTGGGTTTTTAGATTTCCCTTTGTTTTGATGTATTCTCCTCTTCCCACACACTCTCAGAAAATGCTCCTTAACATTTCAGGGATGGAGTGCATGTGTGAGAGGGGCAACACATAATTTACTTTCAACAAAAATCACAGAAAACTGCCAAAATTAAGGTAAAAATCCCCCTTTGTGTGGTGACACATGATAATATTACAGCATGAAACGGCAGCAGCGCAGTGATGTTACATCACCGGCAGGATGTTAATGAAAGTGTTTATGTGACGTCCTAGGGCTCGTCTAATAGGAGGGCGTAAGATGGCTTTATTTTGAAACAAAATGGGCCGTGCACGTACATTAAGCACATTGAATTGGATTAATCTACATAAATGTGCACAAGATTCCTAATCCACCTCAACATCCTGACCTTCTCACTCTTTATGGATTAAAGTCAGTGTGTGACACACTCTTCATTCAGTGTTTAGTGACTGAAGAGCCGGAACACCTCGTCAGAGGATTACGGACAATCACCGACATGACTTATCTTCCTGTGCTCATCATTTAAACCCCCGTATCTAAAACAAACACTGCTAACATACTGGAGGTAAAAGGTAAATCTGACAGACCTGTATTTTTTTCCCCCCAGAAACTGCTGACAATCATTTCTGTCATGAGACAGTTTATTAGAGCTGAGGGCACATAAGGGAAATTAAAGAAAACATCAAAAATAAAATCCTTTATGTGGCATTAAGAGAGCAGCTAAAAGCAATGCAGCTCTTCTTTGTGATGACAAAATTCCCAATGCAATATGAATGCTCAGGTCCACATAAACTAAAAAAAAAAAAAAAAAAAATTAATTGTCATAAAAGGAGACCTCATTGTCTTCCATCTACATACAGCGCTGGACAATACATATGAATTTGTGTTTCCCTATTTCCCGTGCTTTGAAAAACAATAAACATTAGGTGCACACAACAACAAAAACAGGTAAAGAACAAGATTCCCGAGAAATATATAGTGCTGTAACAAACATGCACTGCAATAATAGAAATATATATAAAAAAATGTAAATACAAGTAGCCTTAAGAAATGAAAGCAAATGTACAGAGATGTAAAAGTTTCAACAGTTATCAGATGTTTGCTGCTTGTGTTTCACGGTCCATTAGTCCAAGTTAAGTCTGGTCGGGTATTTAGTGCGTTCATTATGTTGAGCCTGGGAAACGCTGTTGTTTTCTGCTCTGAGCCAGTTTATTAAAGCTGTAAATCAGCTGAGGACACATCAGTGAAATTACAGAGAAGCAGCAATATTAAAATCCTTTATGTGGCATTAAGAGAGCAGCTTTAAATAATGCAGCTCTCCTCTGCAGTGAGATAATTCCTGAGGCACAGCTACATGGCCGCTCGGGTCCACATGGACACAAAGCAAAACAAAACAATCAAAGCGTAAAATATCGTAGTACATAATCATTTAATACCTGCTGTTGTTTCCTTGATAGATTTAACATAATATCCTTAATAATAACAGTCAATTACTTATAACGTGAGAATAAACTCTCATGACTTCTCTGTCCTTCAGCCCTCAGTTGGCAAAGACAATGAATCATCATTTGCTGTGCATTGCTCATACACCTATGCTAACGTGTCAGGTGACCCTTCTCTCTCAGCGAGATTACAGCGGTGCACGCTCTGCATTAACGTATGTGCAATCAGACAAATTGATTCGGATTCAAACACCAGTGGATGAGCTTACAACATCTGGCAAGCAGATTAAATCCATCTCTGTGGGCTGTGGTTGTGTTTCAGAGGGCAGGAGGTGCACATATGAGACGAACAGAGGAACAGTCTTGGGAAATACGGTTATGCACATTATTCCTGCACAGAGATGATGAAAGAAATATATATATACCACTGTTATTTTTAATAGATATCAACAACTGAGACTTAGTTTAGGACACAGGCTGATAACAAGGGAAACTAATCGCCTGGCTCCTTCTAAAAGAAAAAAAAAAACTGCCTAACAGCCTCTCTAAAGCTCACTATTCTTTATTTCAGTGGGATTTTGCCAGCTGGGGCAACATCAGATTTTATGGATGTACCAAATAAACATATTGTTTATGAGGCTGTGATGATCCTAGAAGTCACATGGGTGGTTTTATTCACTAATGTCAAGTTTTAAAAATATGGCCTCACAGTAGCTGTGTTTCCATGAAAGTCAAAGCAAATTTTGAAGTAAAAAGAAAAAGAAAAATGCAACAAAGGACCTTTCCATAAACTGGATTACAGATGGCAGTGTAATGAATTGATGTAGGCAAATTCATCAGTGTATTAATGTGCCAAAAGTGTGATTAATCATTTACCTGAGAGAGCAGGAGCGACTCTGTTGACCCTCACGAACAATCCAGTAAAAACGATTCTGTGCGAAATTTAATAATTTACAGAGTGATAAAAAGATGATATATCTGGGGGTGTTAGATTACTAACAGGATAGAAACAAAGGCTAAAAGAAACAAACCTATTCATAAAAATAGATGTATACTTCCTTTAATCTTTCATTGCATTCTTGCGTTGATTGCATGAATGACTGGACATTTAACCTCAAAGCTGGATGGTCCACCACGTTGGTCAGCGCCAGTGTAACTTACATTACGCTACATTTCTGGCACGAAAAACATTCATGACGACATCCTCACAGAGCTTCCAGCATGATCGCAGACAGTGTTTTCATGTTTAGTTGCTGAAATTAAGCAGTAAGAATTAAGTTAAGAAATAAGCTTGCTCCTGTCCTGTTGGGTGTTGAGAGTCTGTTATGCTGTTATTTGCAGTCTATGCTGTGTGTACGCATCTCTAAATATGGTTTAATCTGTACCAGTCTAAAAAGCCCTGAGAGGGCAATTCCAGACCATCTGCCCCCAGAGCTCATATCGACCGACCAAAATGACAAGGACACTGAGACGGCCTGCAGCGTCTGCCATTAATGTGTGAACAAACTGTTGAAATTAATTGTCCCAAAATATAAAACATACGGCCGGAAAAGAAAGAACGAGTGTCTGTGGCATTTTTTGTTTGAAGTCATAATCCACAAAAATACACAGGAACAGTTGTGTGATTAATTACTTTGGATGGTTTAAATGAAATAATTCTCTCATTTGTCTGAAAAGAAAACCACAAGAACTCTGTTTTTTTTTTTTGGCTTTCTTTGAATATTTTTTTCCTTTCTGCATGCGTATTTCTCCTATTATCCCCAGTATTTTAATAAAAATCCTCAGTTGCTGTCATTCCTCACACATGGTGTCATTACATGCTTTTATGTAAATGCCAAAAATGTGACATTGACATGACCTTTGCTTATCGTCTGCACCAGCTGTTCCCGCTGAAACAAGCAGTATTTTGGTGTCTACAGCTCCATTGTCATGTGGACATGGAGTGAATAGCTGCTGTTTAAGTCATTTCAGAGCCTCTCAGTTTGTAGTGTCACTCTATCCTTTAAGGAGTAGGTGCCATGCTCAAGGAGAACTTGCTTTAAATATTCAATTTAAATAGTAATTGGTATTTCTTTTTAGGAGTAAACCTGCTCCAGTATTGAACCATCAATGAACAGTCCCCATGTTGAGATTATTGATTAGACATCATCCATTTTATTGCCAGTGGATATAGCATTTAGCATTTAGTCCCCAGGGAACTGGTAAATCCCTCAGCTTGTCATTTCTTTTAACCTTAGAAGACAAAATGTCTTTGTCTAAAAACTGCCATTAAATTGTATCTTAATATAATTTCAACTATTTACATATTAATCTTTTATCAAACATCTGTCTCCTGACGATATTTTTGTTCTTAACATTTCTGAATTGTAACACTTTAAATGCCAGTTTGTTTTTTTGTTTTTTTTCATTCATATTGTATACTAAATTTTAACTTAAGTAATAGGAGCTGAAGCTGAACTTTCAAAATAAAACTCAAATAATACACACACCCTCATACCTGCCTAAAGTTATGTTATATATGCCAGAAAAGAAAACAAGATTTTTCTGGACATTATTCTCTTGTTCTGTGTGCTTGGTTCATATGCTGATCACACTCCAGTGTACCACTAATGACACCTCGTCATTCAGCTTTACGATGTCATGTTTTAGCTCAAATCATGACCTTTAAAAAGCAAAAGGTCTCGTCCCTCCGTTGTGTCATCTAATGCACAGAAGGAGTCGGGATTCCCTGCATATACAGTATCTGATTCATGCATACATTTAACTGATGAAGTTAAATCATGGTGAAATTGTATAATTCATAGAATTACAACATCATGTAATGTCATAGGAGCCAAAAAAAGTTAATTTCCTACAGGTTTACATGAGGAAACAAATATTTGTAAATCAGCAGACACATTTCTTGCACAGTAACTCACAATAATTACTGATTTCACTACCAGAATGTTTTTTATGAGGTTCTGTCACTGGTGAAGCTGCAGTGTCAATGCTGACTAATGCTCCTTTTTTTGGCTTGTATAATGTTTCATATTCTGCAGATTGTAGCTGAGGTTAGGGTCTCACAAAAAAACAACAACTTAGAACCCACATTAAGACTGTTTCAGCAACGGTAGCTCCTGTTAGCAAACTGATTTACTGAGACACTCATCTGTACTTCTGGTATAGTTACATCAGCTACATTTAATGAATTTTTCTTTTTAATAAAAGTATTTTACAACACCCTTTGTCTGGATGTCTTGGTTGGATTCACTTACCAACCCTAACTAGCTCACTTTAACTAGTTGCTGTCATAATTTACTTTTCTGACTATGTTTAGTAATGCCTAACCATGCCCTTTTTTTTTTTTTTTTTTTTTAAATCCCATCCTTAAGCAAGTTGACTGTATCTAACCAAACAGAAACTGTTTCACAATGCTAACAATGTGTTTAAAACTGAGCAAGTGTTAATCTCCTGCCACCAGTAGAGGTGTTAACTTTGGCAGTGTTCCTGCAGATTGTATTAAAGGGTTGGAACAAACGACACGTGGTTATATGGCGTGAAGCACATGCTGCTATCACTGACTTTTTTGAGTTTCATTTAACGACCGTTTTCAAAAAAATTAAGGATTTCTTTGAGTAATAATTTTCACGCAAACCTGTCATCTATTATTGGGAGTATGTTTAACTCACAGCATAACTGTGCACATAAATGGTCTCTCAGACTGTAATGTCATGGCTTTGTTGATATGATTACTAACACATGTGCTTCTTGACAGGTTAAAATGCACGCTGTAAAAAAGGCTATGCTTTATGGAGTGTGCAGAGTACAGACAGAGCATTTCACTCCCTCACGAGACTCTCAGACCTCTACTGCTGTTGTACAACATCAAGAATCAAATGAACACAATCCAAGAATAAGTGGTGTTTGCTCGGGCAGCCATCATTTTTGTTACATTAACAGTTTTTTAAGCCCAAACCTGATGAGAACTGGTGTGTGCATTGCTGTCTAACCTCTGTATATTTCCCCTTGAGAAGACGTTATTGTGTCTGTTGAACAATGTTTACAATGTAGAGAAGAGCCAATGCAGACTAAATTTTCTCTCAATATATTATAAGTTGTCTTTCATCCAGTTTTCTTTCTGCCTTAACAACTTTAAACAACAGGCTCCAGGCCATGTCTATATACTAAAATAGACAGAAATCCTCCTGTTTTTTCCTTTTCTTATACAGATCCAATTCTGCGATGTGTCCAAAAAGAAAATAAGTAGAATGAAGCCAAATAGATAAAAAAAAATTAAAAAAAAATTAAAAAAAAAAAAAAAGCAGCATTCAGCATGTCTGTAACACCTCAAGTAATTTCACTAGACTGCTGTTAAAATGAACTCCCTCCCAGACACATTGAGCAAGTGGCAATGATAAAGTTACCATTTTCAACATCTTATCAAGAAATTCACAAGAAAAATGAAACTGTGACAGACGGAGAACAGACAGAGAAATGTTTGGGCCCACTCAGACTGTATATACAAACACACCCAAACACTCAGAGCCACACACACACACATACACACTGTTATGAAGGCAGATACAGCCCCTGGCGATATGTTCTTGATGGAGAGAGACATGAATGAGTTGAAAAGTGAAAGGTTGGCTTCCCTAGATGCTCTGCAGGGGCTGCACTCAGTCCACGGGAAACCTTTTTGTAGTCGAGTGTATCCATGTTTGACATGAATGTACTAACCACATGTGAAAACCCTCTACAGCACCAAACCCTCAAAACTCATCCATCAGCCAGCAGAATAAACCAGCAGTAAAGAGTAGACACGTCTGACATATGGCATTCCTGGAGGTGCAGGACCTGAGAGCCAAGTGAAGGTGCTGAAGGACAGATGCTCCACTGGAGCACATCCACTTGTTGTTTCCATTCTCTCAACATTTCAAACACTAATATCTGTGTCCAATCAGTCTCAGACAACATCCAAAGCGGACAGAGTTGGCATGTTTCCTCTCTCCAGCTCAGTCTCTCAGGTCTTAAAAAAAAAACAGGTGCAAAACTAACACTTATCTCCCTGAAATGACATCATCTTGCTTCCCCAACTCACACGTGTGCACTTGCACTTTTCAGCGCGCTGACACTCAGACACAGACACAAACCGCGCATCCACGTCCACGCACTGCCACACACTCCTCTCTCCCGTCAGTCCGCGGCCAGGTTTCGTCACTCACCCTGACTGTTGGGTCCCCCCTCGCCCTCCTCGCAGTCCGTCATGTTGTTCAGCATCCTCTCTCCTCCTGAGGCTGTGCACAGTGACTGCTGCACCTGATCTGGTTGCTCAGACAGAAAGCTGGATGCTGTGCAGGCTGGAGCCAACCACCAGATGCTGCTTTACTTTTGCTTCTCAATGCCTCTTTTTTCTTGCCTCTGGAAGCTCATTTAAAGGGAGAAAAAAACCAAAAGCAAGCTTGCATCCTTTCTTTTTATTTGTCTTGTCTGTTGCGTGATGCCATGTGTCTCTCTTCAGGATGAGGACAGAGAGACTGAGAGGAGCTGCAGGGGAGAGTTGATGATGGTACTCGGTGTCACTCACATGCACGCTCTCAGTCTCTGTGTGCCACTCGCCCCCTAGTCAGTTTAAGCCCAGTGACTACATTCATCATGTATTCAGAAGGTATTATCCCTCCCTTCCCCCCTCCCTCCCTCACGCACGTTCATCATCATCCATCTCATCATGAGAGAGGGATGGATGGAGAGGGATTGAGGGACAGAGGGGATGCACGTCAGATGACAAAGTCCCAGCCTCCTGAGATTAAGCATCTCCTTTGATGTTCTTTTCAGATGGATGTTGAGATTCCATTTCATTACTTTGCATTCATCCCTCTTTTATTTGTCCCCAGCCCTGTTTTCTCTCCTTTATATTGTGCCTGCATGGTCACAACCCCATTATCTGTTGGAGGGCTGCAGGCTGTACTTGTACGGCTCTTTGAACTTAAAATGAAAGCCTCTCACGGTGAAGGACAACCTGCCCTGGTGTTTGGATTATTTGGGTCTCTTGGTTATCTTAGTGGTAGAAACTTTCTTTAAATTTTTTATTGTGAAAGTGAAAGGGAAAGACAAACCACTCGGATTCAGTTAATAGCAATGCATTATTATCCCAATTCATCTTTTATTCAAACCTCTGTGTGTGATGCTGAAGCAACAGAACCCCTCGGCTTGGGTTTTAGACATGTCAGGGAGACTATAATTACTTTCCCCTCTTTCATTCATAGATATCTTTTGAAATACATTTCCATGTTCACAGGAAAAGGCAAAGTTGAGGCAACAAAACCACTCTAAGGTCAGAGTAAAGAACAGGGATAGGGTTACGCAGGTTGACTCTCATCTCCTGGGTCAAAGATTAAGGTTTGCTGATACAGAAAATCCTACTGTGCTCATAAATGGTTTAAAATGTGTAGCTGGAATCTAGACCCCTACTACCTGTTCATACCCGTTCAACAGGAAGAGTTGTTTTTTTTTAAGTATTTGTGAGTGCCCAATTCAAATTACATATGGTGTTTCACAGAGATCAGTATTTGTCAACTCCCTTTTTCATTTTATGTGCATCCACAAAGCCAACAAGGTGTAAATGTCCATGACTCCACGGATGGCACACAACTGAATGTAAAGCTAAAAATAACTAGCAGTAACAGCACTTAAAAATGAAATAAGGAGTGAAATCACAGTTAGTGGACAAAAAATTCTAGCAAAAAAAGAAAATGTGGTAAAAAAAAAAAAGAAAAAAAAAAGGGGTAAGTGCATTTTGTCATCTGATAAATATCGGCACAATACTGTATCTTGCAACTGTATTGTTGTTGTTTTCTTGTAAAGGCAAGCTTTTTTGTTCTACTAAAGTAGGTTAATTATACACTCTATATATTATACACTCTACACATGTATCTTACAGAGACAATGAGCAAGAGTTTCATCACTAAATTGCCATTAGTGCATGGGGGTCACCTAAAGGACCCCGAGCTCCACTGTTATTTCAGTCAGCACAGCAGCAGCATGCAGCCAAGGAGGCTGCTTAATGAAGAGATGATAGATTGTGATGAACGTGGTGGAGCTGGTTGAAAGGCCACAGGGGACAAAATTAGAGAAAGATTAGAGGAGTAAAGTAAGGAGAGGCTAGAAGATGAGGCAGTCAGGGAAAATGTATCCGTACAGGTGTTTGTTAAAGGATTAAAAGCTGCTGGTTTTCGGATTATATATTCTTGAATGTTGCGTGTGTTTTACTGAAGTTTAGAGAGCATCTCTAATCCACACCACCTGCCTAGTGATAAAGATAGCAGGGCCAAAAACACAACTGGCATTTAATGGATGAAAGGAAAGCTTGTTTTCCAACCATTAGTATTTGTATGCTGACATTATGTCACAGTGAACTGTGTGCCCATCTCTGGTTAGATGATCTCTGTGTTTTGGCAGATGTTCAGAGACTTTATCCTCACTGACCGAAACCAGCTACAAACTGCATCATGTTGCTCAGGCATCTCTGATCATTTCACAATTATAAAGTCTTCGGGCTGCGTTGTTATTACTTAAAGATGGGAAATCTTATCGTTTCTTATATGTCATTATGCATAGCTGTGGATATTTGTTATATCTGTACCACATATTCTTCATGTTTCTGCAAACCATGAAAATGGTAAAATCTTAAATCATAATTATTATTAAATTATCAAAGTATGATCAATTATTTATTAATTGCATGGTGGAAATTTCAGTGCATCACAATTAAAGATGAGCTTCAATGGTCACTAACAATGACAAGGTGGCCCAAATGTAAATATAGACAATGACAAAATATCATGAAGTGATAAAATAAAATATGAAAATGCGGAGTTCGGTACAGCCTGCAAAATAACACATATATGTGGAATTGGTAAACAACCTGTGTATAATGTTTATTTGAATTGTATATCACTTTATATCTTCACATATCCCTCACTTATCCAGTCGCCTGGTGTGGAGAATGTGTGCACATACTTTATAAAGACCCGTTTATGTTCTGAAAGGACACATGCAGGGTTTTTATGCATGCACATCATTTATGAATCTGACCTCAGGTAAATTTGTCAATACGAGCACATCCACTCAGTCCTTTCATCCATTGTTAAAATATTGATTTTAGCAGCTTTATGTAAATGCAATTTCCAGTAAAGCTTGCAGTCTTTATCCCTGGAATGTTGTGGTCTGTCCCTTTCATAAACCATACCATGTCTGCATACTGTGGGCTGTGCGTGTGGCCTGACTCACCGGTTCCCTGCCCTGTCAGTGAGAGTGGGCTGTTGGCCGGGTTTTGATTGGCAGAGAGCCGGAGAGCCATCTTCATCTGGGCCAAGCGGCTTTAGCTCTTAACCCACGGGCACCTCCCTGCCCTGCCCTCCCCTCCCCTCCCCTCCCCTCCCCACTGCCCCTCTCCCTCCCTCCCCGCCTGTCTGCTGCTGCTGCACATGTGCCCGTGGATACTACTGTTCACACACTCATTCACACCTATGTTGTTATACAAAAGCATGCCGGCGCACACAACACATGAGCAAGTTACCTACAAAGAATGCCCCGCACACACACACAAACACACACACACACACACACACACA
>JAOWBC010001714.1:16978339-17049221 GCA_028566105.1 Hypoplectrus providencianus
ATGTAAGGGCCTGACGATTTCTTGCACAATTTAAAGGATAAAGTAGTAAAGTAAACATTTCAGGAAATACACTTATAACTGTTAAAGGACATGGATTAACTGCACAATTATGCAATATCTACTGCAAATGTCCAGCACAGATCATTGGAAGGACTTTAAATAGCGTGTATATATTTCTTAAGTTCATTTAAGTTTTTTAAAGTGTATTTGTTAAATATAAAACTCTCAATTTCATCTATCGATCAGTTTTTCACTGCAGAAGCTGTAGCATGAGAGTATCACTTTGTTATTCTCCACCTCTCTAAGGTGTTTTTCTATTCATGTTCTAGTCAAGGGGGATTCATATTATGATAGTTTTCACTATCAACGTCATTATCAAGGAAATGTAAAGGAGCATATTTAACATTTTACAGTAGCATACGTGTATAAAAATGTGTTGTTTCTAATTACAGATGCCTGGATGGAAGAATGAGGCTTTATCTCTGGGGGAGGCGAAGAGTTCATCAACTCCTCCAAGGTTCATTTCTCTCCTAGCTTGACAGCAAAGACCTTGTGAGAAAACGATTTACTGGGATAACTGAGGTTAAAAAAAGGGGGGTGGGGGCATGATAATATGATAAGTTTGAGGGCTTAAAAGGATAAAAGGGTTCTAGTAAGGCGTGATAAAACATTCTTTCAGAGGGAAAACTACTGAACATAAAACATAAATAAAAGTAGCTATGAGGGTGGCGTGAATACTGGATGAACCTCTGAATCAGCCCCCTGGGTCCAAGTCTTATGTTTGTTTGACCTGGCAGTTCCCATTCCACGTGCCTTCACACTCCATGTAGCCACTCCATCCTTAGCAAGCTTGTTTATGAATTCAGCTTCATACTTCATACAGCTGGTTAATTGAGCTGCTAGACAAGAGATGTTATTATACATGCAGACGACAGCCTGCTGGCCTACCAGCAGGTGGATCAGGTCTGATCCATCTTCTCTCGCCTGTGTTTGTGTGACTGCAGCCTTAAGTTGATGAAGTACATGCTAGCAGAAAACTGTTCTCAACAATCCAACAGAAACAGGGCAACTTTATTTAAATTGGAGAGCAGGTTAGATCATGAAAACATACTAGACACTATTCAAGGTGTCTCCAACCGTGCAAAATATATTTTAGGTATCAGAGACAAAAACAATGAGTTCATAAATAAAGTTTGAATGAATAAAGTTTAACAATTTTTTTCCCCTCTTATCTGAGAGACTGGTCAGAAGTCATGACCCCCGTCTTTAAAGATGTCCACGTAGTATGATATACCCTGTCCATCAGAAACCTGAAGCTATGACTCCTGGTATAAAATGAGGATCATTAACAGCTGGAGATAGAGTAGATGTTAGCCCACATCTTTCAACAACACAGCATACTTCCCTCTAAGCTTCAACTGTATCAACTGTTAATAGTGTCATTATCTAATGCCTGTTTAGATGATAGCCCTAATAACTTGTTGGAGTATGCACAGTCAGCCAGGTGCAGCCAGTGAAGAAAGTTGAGAATGGCCACAAATGACTAAAAATGACTGTTAATCATGAGTACAAGCCTGGAACATTGTCTCCGTCTCTGGGAAACCTCACCCGCCCCCAGACCTTAAGAGTCTTTAATAAATTAAACTAATTGGAGATGGCTTTTTTTCTCAGTAGAATTGCTGTTAATTAATCAAGAATCCCAGCTGATGAATTATGCAGAGACAGAGAGATAATCAGTCAGTGCATCCAGCAGGTCAGGAGGACAAGCAAGTTTCTTCGAGCAGTTCAAACTTCAAAAACGTTGCACTCAGAGACCTACTTTATCTTCCAGCTGCAGAATAGTACAAGCATTAAAGGTAACCACCTGATTCAACAAAGGTGATATAATGTGCTGCAACAAATCTGATTTCAAATATCTTTAATTTCCTATGTGTCTTTATTTAACTTTATGTTTTTATGGTTCTGCCCCTTGAATGACCTCAGGTTGATCTTTGCTATTGGGATACAACAAAATTTGCCCGAGGGAGGTATAATAAAGCCGACGGTCACAGTATTGAACAGTATGGATTACACATAAAAGTATCAAGCAGCCTTGAAAAAGGCACAGCAGTATCCTGCCAGTGTAGTACAGCAACTCATCGAATGAATGGCCTTGTTGAAAAGGAAAACGAGTGAAAGTCTGCACCTCAGACAAATGTCTTAATGTTTATATTTATAATGATGGAGACATAAAATGTATATATGTAAGGATATTTGATAAAGTAATATACTGTAATGGTTGGTCTTGCAGTATGGTATAGATACACAAGGTGGTGATGAGTTCACTTGTGACACGGAGGCAGATATTTTTTTCTTTTTTTTTATGTTTTTTGAAATGTTTGAACTGTTCTGACCTCAGGTAGTTTATGGCTTTTTTATATTTGAGTAACAGCCCTCAGAGAAACATATGGTATAGATACATTGTCCACTAAATGTTACATACATCATATACATTCCTCTTCTGTAACAGACAATAAGGATGATCCAGAAAATTGCGTTGGGCTCAGTGGGAGAGCAGGCAGCAGCTGACAGAAGCCAGAAAGAAGGCAACATCTGGAGCAGATCAGTACATTAACTCACACTTTGTGAAGCACCACATGTGTTTGGTTACATTTAATGAATGTATGGATGTAGATATCGATTAAATAGGAGTTACGTTTATTAGTTGTAGAAAGTAATGAAGCTAAACTGAATTTAAAAAAATTCTATAATGACGCCTGAGTGTGTTATATATAATCCTTTCTCGAAAAAGGCTTGTGTATGTTATAATGGCCAGGAAAATGTATAGTTTTATGGTTCTTTGGCCTATTTCATCTCAGTCCAGTTCTGCAAAGTCTGTCTTTTACACATGGGAAGCTTTAGGGATTTGGAGGCTCCTGGCAAAGATCAGTGTAAAGGCCAACCATTGAGCTTCATACGATCATAGCTAATAAACAAAAAATCACATTAAAAACAAATAATTTAAATGAAACAACATATATAACATGATAATTTCTAAATAAAGACACATGCTCAGGAGGATGATAAGCATCCATGTTTTCACTTTGTGTCTATGATTTTTAATTGAATCAACTGAGATGATGTGTTGTTATGAACAAACTGAAGGACACAATGGATATTATTCTAACTCTTTAACTGAAGAATTTCATATGACCTTCAGTCAGCTGGAAAAAAAGGAGACACAAATTCATGACACAGTCATGGTTTACCTATAATGGCAAAGCTGCCAAATAGAATAGAAACAAAAGTACCCATAAAGACTTTGAATTGGGGAAACTTATTACATGTAAACACGTTGATGAATGCATTAACTGTTCCACAAATAACAGGAAACACATGCAAAATCAGCATTAGTTTAGAGATACTATGCCAAGTCAGCATTAAATAACACAAAACAAAAGTGTATTGCATTTCAGTGACAGTAAAGATCTGCCAATAATGTTTTGCATTAAATTTTCTATAGAGATGCAGGAAGGGAAGAAGCACATTTAATGATATGTATAGTATTTCACTTGTCTGATTTGTTTATCTTGACATTTTAAATCAGAACAATAACAATAATTGTAAACATGATGCACCCACGGCGGCCAGCTGCGATACATTTGTGTCCACAAATAATGTATCTTTTCACTAGGCAGCCAAACTAGTGCCACAAAAACATAATGAGGTCCTTGTTTCTTCTTTTTTTGGTCTCTAATCAAAGTGGTTACGCAGTTTTAGTCAGGAAAATGTCAAATGGTGTAATCCTTTTTTAGCAGTTCAATCCTCTCAGCATGATGACGCTGCGCGGCCTGTCTGATGGATCAGTGACTGTATCCTAAAACTCAGAGGTCAGAAACATGCAGGTATTATTAGTTTGATTCCATTTAAAGCCATGCTCACCTTTTCTGCAGGCATTTGACAGAAAGTATTCCTACTTGTGGTTTACTTAGCACAGCTTTTAAGTAAACTAAGGCAAACTAATAATATGTCAAGTTAGCTCTATAGTCAAAGGAATAGTTTGAAAATTAAGGAAATACACATATTTGCTGAGTGTTTTCATGATTGGGTTCAGATGATATTCTACTCAGCCCAGTTTTTAAGATATTCCACGAAATGTGACGAGTGCATTATTCAACACATAACCACAACAAACGCTGCTTTAAATGTCACAATATGCAGGTTACGCACAACACAAAAAAACATCCTACTGTATATAACAATATCCTCATATATGTTGTCTGAATCAGATTTCTTATCAAAACTTTTAGTCACAATTCATTTGTGTATATCAGGTACTCTGTTGATGAAATAGGTCATGGTAAACTCTTTAGCTATAACTCATCGGCTGCTAAATTGATAATCACTGAATTGTACTCCTTCATTATTGAGCTCAACAATCCATACTACCCAGACTCTGCCAAAAAAAAAGAGCCTGTAAACCAGTGAAATAAAAACCTGCAAGTTATTCTACAATTCAATAGAATGACCTTGTAATGAATACCATCCGTTTGAGGGAACACAGTTTCAAGCGAAACTCAAGCGAGCTTAAACGTTTCCATAACCTCATCCCTGACAGTTCCAGCGCCAGCACAAAATATCTTCAAAGGTATTTATTGCAGGCAGGATAAAATGATCAGCCTCTGTGCAATGTAACCCTGTACATTTTACTGCTTCCCTGCAGGGAAACGTTCCTGCTGTGCTCACTGATGACCAACAGATGGCGACACAGACTGTTCCTATCAGGCCAATCATTGGTGATTATTTGCACTTATTCATTAACATAAATAAGCATTTATTAAGCACTGAGCCAAGTGAAGGTATACAGACTTATATTATATTTGTCAGTTTTTGTCTTTTGCTCTTTTCAAACCTTTTGACATTCTATTTTTCATTGTTTTATTTTCTCTTCTACATCTGCTTCCAGTGAGTTTCTGCCTGGAGGTTTTTACTGTTTTGTCCTCATGACTGTGCAGTGGAATTTTAATTTGAATGCTCATCTGGGAGGATTGTTTGGATTCCTAGCTATCATACCCAAACTGGCACATACTGTGAGAAAAAAGAGAGATCATCTCTTCATTGTTGACAAGAAGTCAAGCTGCAAAGATGGGCCATTATTAGATAATTTCCCCTCCAAAGAAAAGTTAAAGAAATCTTTAGAACAAGAAAAGCACAGGGTGATCACTGTTTTAGGCACCGTAATACAAGCAACGCTGTGGATTATCAGATACGCTAAAAAATAACATGTTGCGGCTGATGACACACCAAAAACAGATGAACCAGATTAATGATTTCTATAACTACATCCAAATCATTTTGATCTTCTCATCCTCTCAGCTGTAAACTGGCCCTGCAGTGATGCAGAATGACCCCAGTGATCCTGACATGAGCATTAAAGAAATATCACCACAGACCCATTACGCAATCAGCAAGTGTGTTATCTAAATTGAAACTGATGCAAGTGGTTTATTCGTAACAAAAACATAATCCACACAATATCAGACATGCAACATGAGAGATAGCTCAAAATTACCTAACCATAACCATGCACAGCAAGTGGACAAAATTGATTTTTACATTTTTTTAAAAAAATTGGTTTTAAAGTGGGCACAAAAATAAATAATTAGACATAGACAGCAGGCTTCACCGAAAAATAAAAGGCAACGGAGATAATCTGCCACAACATGAATGAAGCCACAACTCCCAACATCATTTACTAACAGGCTGGCCAGTGCCAAATACAGATTTCAGAAATGTTTAAAAACATCTTTCCTAATGACTGGCTTATAGCCTTATGTAACCTCTGTAATCACAGTCATATTTCTGTGCAGTGTTGTTGGCGCGGCATCAGTAAACTCAGATATCTCCTCATTGGGTGAATGCAGGGAGGAGCAGGGACCACTGCTGCACGCTGAGCTAAGTAGAGCCAGATCACTGTGGGCAGCCTGGAAAAAGGCAAATATGTGTGAATTGTTAGATGAACCTCCCTGCAGCCGGAGACATGAAATCCTCTCCAGATGAGACCTTTTACTCTGTGGCCAGCAGACCAGTGAACCCAGGTATCTGTGGCAACAGGGCACCATGTCTGCTATAGCAACCAGTGTGCGTTACTGGAGGTGTTTTTCATCCTCACAGTGATAACGGGGAGTTTAATGTGATTCATACAATACTTTCATCTGTCTATTAGGTATGGAGCCAGAACCAGAATACATTAGCATAAAAGCACTGGAAAACAGCAGCTTGGACCTGACCAACGACAATAGAAATCTGAAATGTATTTCTTACTGAATAATGGGCCCAAATCAATCTTGATTTGGGGTTTTTGTTAAATTGGTGCAAAATGGGTAAAACTTTGGCTTTACTGCGGGGTTCTGTCTCACTATCTCACTATTTATCAAGAGCTGCTGAAGCCATGGCTTCAGCAGCTCTTTTTACTGGAAGAGTAAAAACATGGTTTCAATAAAAACAAAATAAACAAAACAAAAACAACAACCCTTTTTTGTAATTTCCTGCCCTTTTAAAATAAAAAAAATACTCTCCAATTCTGGTAAAGCTGATGCAATCACAGCATATAACCTCTTTAAGAGCTTCCGCTGTTGTTTGGAGCCGCCTCTCTGTGTCGTCACATACATCGACATAACTCCCGCTGCTGCCAGTCTCTCCTCACAGGATGCATCACATGAGACTTGACACAAGGGATTTTCCTGTCTTCTTTTGATCCCTGGATTCTTGCAATCTTGTGATATTATGTGAATCCAGATACTGCACAGCATATCCACTTGATCAAAATCTGCTGTCCATTTGATCAAGAGCATAGCTGATCTAAAATAAAAAAATTGCAAGATAATTCAGATACTCCAAGTGGTTTATAAAAGAGAAAAAAATACAGTGCATATGGACCCATCTTGCTTGAATATTCCCTGCACATTAAATTAATTGCCCACAAGGTGCTTTTATGTTTTATCTAAACAGTCTCTGCAGCATGACGGCGGATGAGGAATCTTTACAGACACAGTGGCTTTATTGTGAGCCTATTTCCTCTTCCACAGGAGGTTTTGTTTAGCATGCATGTTGGTGCATAATGCACTTAAATACAAAAGCATGTGATTAATTTATGTCTAATACATCTATTGTTCTATGGCAACTTAGTCTGGCAACTTCTCAACAGTATATTAAGTTTGGAAATGTTTAAGTACCAGACGCACACAAGGCTGCATATAAGATGACTGGATTTCTTCCAAAATGCCGACTGTTATTCAGGGTTGATTCAAATTTGATCCTCAGACATCTAGAGATCAAGTTTTGATAAGGGGGCATCTGACTCAAAATTAGGTAACCCTGTAATTAGGCTACAACTGGGCATTATACTGTCAGATGTAATAATATAAAAATGCCCAGTTCCCTTGGCTGGCTGTTGGTCTAAACACTGTTAGCCATATTGGTCAAGACAAGCTTGGGTCATTATGGTATGGGAGAAACACAAAGACCACAAACAATATTGTTTACATGCTTACACACAGACTTTTTTAAAGGGTGCCACATGGTTAGGTTGTATACCATTTTACTGCAAAGCCCTCATTTGGTTTCCAGCCAGGTTCTTTGTTTAATGCCGTTCCCCTCCATGCCCCGCACATGTTTGTAACAAACTGACACTTTCAAACTATAACCAAGTTTCTTGACAGTCTGAATATCAAAACAGCTTTTATATTTTTGCTTTAAATTTAGGGGCTTTTTACTTACCTTACTCAATGGCACTCAAGAGTTGGCCCCACCAACTGGTGAGCATTCAAGAGTTCTTGCAATTGTCACTTACAAACTCAGATTGCTATGGAGAGTAACTGACGGCATTATGAAATATCAAGTAAGATGGCTTTTTGCTGGAAGACAACAGTGGAAACATGACTGAGTTGGAGAATGGATTATGTCGTGTTGGAGTACAGCTTTATTTGATTTTATCAAAAAGATTTCCATAAAAACAATGGTTTGTCTGTGCAATTCTGAGTTGTGCCAATGTGTTGAGCAACACTTTGTGGAGCTGTCATACACTGTGGCCCACACTAGTCAATGCTCCACTTGGTCTGCAGTGACCATAATGACTGGGTCTCAACTTACAAACAGCTTGGAGTCTAAACTCATGTTGACCTTCAATGAACATGCAGTGAGTAGCTCTGAGAAACAACAACAGAGGTGGTTCTTAGGAAACTGACTCACTTCAGAGTATATCCTCCAGATGTTCTCCAAGTCTGTCTGACAGTGTGTCATGTCCTTTGGACTGATCCACACCTTTAAATATGCATTTTCAAGATCATGACTGATATCAGTTCATGATCACGAAGAGCGCACAGGAAAATGCGGTTTGACAAAGTGTCTGCAGCACAGATGTACAATGACCTTATCCTTAACAGACAGACAGAAAAAAGAAAATAATCTTTGCAAAAAATAGACTATTAATCCAGAGTTAGATGTGCAACTACCATACAGCTGGTTATGGGGATTTTTGCCTGAATATGTGTATTTAATTTTAGCTTGTATATGATGAATATGTTTAAATGCCAGCACTGATTGTATACGTTGTATTTCTAGATTAAACAATAATCAAATCAAATGAATAAGGTCAACAGGACATAGATTTTGGTCTTGAAGACGTTTCGCCCCTTATCCAAGTGGCTTCATTAGTTCGAGTGTCCCACAGACTAGCTAAGACAAAAATCTATGGCCAGATGACCTGATTCATTTGATTTGAGAATCCTTTGACCTGGACGAATGAGAATATGCATAGATAGATTAAACAATGTATATGAAAGGGCAGCAACACAAACTGATAACATGTATAAATATAATATCATGTGTCATAATCCAAACCAATTTGCAGATTAATAATACAGATGATATTGTATTGATTCAGTAGCAAAAGCTGTGACGACAGTTTTGAAAAAGAAACATCTTTGGTGTGGAGAGCACAGTAAACCAATAGGGGGAAGCAAAGGCAATTACAATTTCCTGTTTTCTTTGAATTTATTAATAACTGTAATTAGAAACAGCATATTTAATTTTCCTTTTCAGATCTCTGCAGGCCTGAATTTGATGAGTTGTGTGGTTGGTGTCATACCAAACAATAAAAAACAGCTGTTGAACTGAATTCTGTGTAGGACGCGGCACCGTGTTTTGCGATATTCATCAAATCGTACCTGTGCATCATGATAGGTATTGTATTGCAAGATTGTAGGCAAAACACAGCCCTATTGTATATGATGCATATTGTGCATTGCCAACATTGAACAGAATATGCAGGGTATTTTGTGTGTGTGTGTGTGTGTGTGTGTGTGTGTGTGTGTGTGTGTTTGTTAGGGCAAATCTGCACATCTGAGTTGATGAATATGATCACATGAATTTCCCCTTGTGGGAAAAATGTAATACTTTAACTTGAATGACTGCCCATCAACAAAGACATTAAATCCTATTCCAAAGAAAAATATGGGTCAAAGAGTGAAGAAACGGCTGTGGACAGTGATAATTTATTGTATTGACATGGCAACAGTACAGACAGAAGCATGACATGATGAAGGCAAAAACAATCAATCAGTGAGTGTTAGGTGCCAAATAACAGCAAATTCATAATATATAATATCTTCAGACATTCATTGCCCTGGAGGAATAGATTGCAATCTGTTTCATGACTTCTGCTTGATACTGGACCAATTTAAAAAAACAAAAAACAATGCTGTCTCCACTGGCCACCTTGGCAAAAATACATAGCAAGATAGGGTCCAGGTTGAAAAACCCTGAAGTTTCCTTTGAAGATAAAGTGTGAAGAAATTAAATTTTATTGCGGTCCAACCCACTTCGACCTCATCCCTCCTTTGGAAACAATACAAAAGGCCAGGTGCACAATTTGCTGTACTGAGTGAATGATTTTCACAGATGGATTAACCGCCTTAAATAAATCTTTCAGGGAGGTGACGAAGACTTTGAAAGCAAATCAAAATTCAACAAGAAATGGCTGTAAAAAATGTGCTACACCACACCAATACCATGAATGGTCTACCTCCAAACCAATAAAGCTCACACCAGACCTTTTTAATATTATCATCATGTCTGGACTTTTAGTTGTTTCCTTTCACTTGTCCTGGCTTTAAGACTAAAGCTCGACTTTTATCTCTTTTGGGCAAATGTTGACGCAGGGAAACGCAATTCCAGTGCTGAATTTGATGTGCATGTCAGCCAACTTCATTATTTGTTGTCCTAAACTCCTGGGACTGTTTCCAGATTGAAATTTTAGGAATTGGTGTGTTTGATTTAGATTTTAGGGTTTGGCAAGCCTTTGTTTCCTTTCATTTAATCAAGACATTGTAGATTGAATCAAACATGAGCTATTCCTCTGTGCAACATGCCAACATGGGAGAGGGAACTGGCCAACAAAGTTTGCAAATAACTGCATTCATATCGGATATTAAATCATCATGTGCAGTAGTGCGCGGAGCAAGAGTATTGATGTGATTTATATTCCTTTTTAATACTTTTGATTGAAGCAAAATAAAAAATATCTGTCCGTCCGTCCATCCATCAATCCATCCATCCAAGTTCCATATGAAAATTTACATAAAAACTGTGGTTTTGTTGATATGGACTGTACGAAATAACAACTGGCACATTGAGTCATGTTAAACCATGTGAACATAAACATATAGTGACCTGATATTATCACAACATATATTTGAGCCAGCCCAAAGTGGGCGATTTAGTTGTTTTGTTTTCCCCTTTTTGGAAGCAGTAACACAGATCATTGCATCTTTGACCTGGTTCATTATCAAAAACAGTGTGTGCCTGCACAACTTTGCACTGCACACATTTAGCACAAATTTCCCCTCAGCAGGGAATGGTCATTCACCTGCATTTACATATGTCTGTCTCTGACTGTTATGCCTTTCTAGGGGAAGAGAAAGCACTATTAAGCCATTTGAAATAGGTGAAATATAGTCATTTACTGACAAATGAAAATAGAACTGAAAACTCACAATTCATCTTGCCTGATTTAAAACCAGAACACATTCAAAACAGCACAGTGAAGGCTTTTTTAGGTCTGGTTCGGATCAGAGTTGTATATTTGGATCAGTTTTCTGTTAGTCTGGTTCCATTTACTGGTCAGTATGTCTGTCTTGACAAGAAAGTACATACAGAAACCTGAGATGTGTACTGAGGCATATACAGTATATATATGTATATATATGTGAGAGAAACATTGCTATGCAGCTTTTGGGCTTGTTCTTACTATTGTGTGCATTCATTGCTCTGTCTCAGAATGTGCACACCTAAATTTAGCTTAAACTTACAGAGTGCACTTAGCACTTGGGTCAGACAGAGGTCTGGTTTTGTTCATTCTCACTGCTCTCGTCCCTGCCTAACACACAAGTAAGCAACATGGTGAATCTAGCGTAAAACCAGTTATGTCTCTCAGGGGTGAGTACACACCAAAAGCACCAGAGAACATGGGACTTGCATGCATCTGAAAACTAAAAACATGACTCTGTATGATAGTTTTAGTGACAGAACAAGTATAGTTTTTTTTGTTAGTTATGGAACCGAAGGCGGAGGTTGTAATCATTGTCTCTTTGGTTCAGATCCTATAGCTGTCACTGGTGTTAACAAATTGTCCATATTTAAAGCATTATCTGGTGTGTTGATGACATATGAGTCTGGACAGATGTGGTTTTAAAACTGCTGTTGACTAGTTGGCAGAAGCATCCAACCACACAGCGATGATTTATCTTAGATAACATCCTCATAACCCTCCTTTAGTCATCATAACAACAGACTGTTGACTCACCATCATGGTTTGTATCCTGAGGTGGGAGTGACCATCTTGTGCTATGTAATATGTGCTCGCTGGGCTAAGACTTTTCTGTTTTGTCTCTTCGATCATGGTGCCATCCCTGCAAGGAAGGAAATGAGCCCTATAAAGAAACACTGGATGGTGACACTCCAAGAGGTTTTTTACCCTACTCTAGCAGCTGTGGGGATCCCCTGTAAGTACATAAAGCTAAATGGTTAATCTCAGACCAAATACTTGACTGTTTCATGATGCGCTTAATTTGATAGATAATTGTAATTACCTCTTACAATATGACTTTATTGACACAAATCTTTTCATCAGCTAACATCACCACCTTTCTGATCATCTGGAGGAGGAACTGCATACTTTCCAGGTCCAGCACCTTCTACCTAATGGCCATTTCAGTTGCAGACACCGTTGTTTTGATTTTCATTGTGGTTCTGGAGCTTTCCGTTAAGTACCACCAGCAGGAGCCGTTTTGGAGCTTTGAACCCTGGTGCAGCCTGAGGGACATTTTTAACTACGGGGCACATAATGCCTCGACGTGGCTGGTGGTTGTCTTTACAGTGGAACGTTTTATTGCAATCCATACGTGGAGAATAAAAACTAAAATATGCACATTGAGATGCGCAGCATGGACTACTGCAGCTGTTTTTCTCCTCAGTCATCTTTTTGCCATTCCATATTACTGGTCTAATGAGTCTGTCTACGAGAACAACCAGACCAGATGTGTTTACAAACCGGAGGCCTCGACTCAGTTCATTCATGCTCTTGTCGGGCTTCAAACACTGCAAGCATACATTCTCCCTTTCCTCATCATTCTGACAGTCAATGGGTTAACTCTGCACTTCATCTCTCGCAGTAATCGGGTTCATATAACAGCTCGTTTGACCCGGGTCATCAAAGTCATGCCCCTGCTGCGTTCCAGGAAGAGAAAATCTGTGGTGCTCCTTGTGACTGTGTCCATGAGTTTTTTGCTGCTGTCAGTCACACGTGCAATCACTCAGATCATCCTCCGCACCACTCACATGTACACTTTGGATCGTAACGATTATAACCACCGCATAAATATAGCAGCAGACGCTGGCACCATGCTGAGCCTGAGCAACGCGGCTGCTAATATGTATCTCTACGCATGCACTCAGTCAAAGTTTCGCCAGGAGTTCTTCATGTGTGCCAGACAAGTGTGCTTCTATTGCAAAATAAAACACTAGCCAGGGCGTGTGCTAGCGTCTTTATTAAAACCATTAAGTAACAAGTTATCCGTAAGGATGTTTGAGCACATGCCATTTCTCAGGGCGAAGATAAAGAGGAAATTATCTCACTGCGGTCATAACCGGCAGACAACAAGGCCTTTAATTAAAGACTCCATAAAACCTTAAATAATATAGTTTTCTTTATTACTGTTACTTATTCTGTCCCTCTACTAAAGAGGGGGGAATGGCCTCTTTACTATGTTAACAATCATGACACACTTCGCCAGTGTTTGGCATGGTAGTTTGAGTTTCAGATTTAATTTCCTGTAATGTGATTCCAGACATTCACAATTTTCAGCTCCATTTTTACTATGTGGACACAAACAAACTGTGTGTGTGTGTGTGTGTGTGTGTGTGTGTGTATATATATATATATATATATATATATGTGTGTGTGTGTGTATAATATTGTGATTAATGTTTATATAGCAACAGTATTTTTTAAATTAGGCAATAAGGAAGTCATTATATTGAGTCAGTAGTAGTTGTTTAAACAATGTATGTTTTGAACTGTCTTTTCTGACTTTCATCTTCAGATTTTTTTTTTCACTCACTATCTACATCCTTAAAAACTAACTTGTCACACAATAATTATACAAGCCACAATAACAAAAAGGTGAGATGCTGTGAAGAACATTTTAAAACAGGATGCATCATTTATTCAGATGAAAAAAAAGAATATTTACTAAATAGTGTCCATAGAGGATGAACAAATTATGCCATTCTATTTTACTTAGAATTTAACCAACATCCCAGCCTTTTCTGGAATAAGGGCCTCCCTCAAAGAATTAGAGAAATATGCAAAGTACTTTGGCTAGAACTGGTACAATGTGGAGTGCTGACCTACTTTCCCGTCCAATACTATAAATTGGTCCAAAGTCAAATGACAAATAGTTATGCAAAATTTATATCAAAGGAGTGAGGGTTTAATTACATTGAAATAAGTATTCCTAGACACTAAAATTAATTAAAGTATCAGAATATATTGTTTTTTTGTACTTGCTTTTCAGGCGGCATACACTCTCCATAAAGCAGCAGTAGTAGCAAGGTGTTAAGGACAAATCTGCTGCTGCTTATTTACCTAGTTATTATGAGAACCCTGTAAAAACCCGAGACGAGTGGATTACCTTTTTGTCCACTCCTCACATCTGGACAACAGCATGTAAACAATAAATCTTTAACCTACAAGTGGTCCACAGTGGAAATAGCCCCTTTGGGTGCACAGGAACTAGACAGGACTACAAACAAAACTTAATTGTCTGCAGGAAAACAATTCCATCTTTAACCAATAAGGCGCCATCAAAGCCACAACAAACATGATTATGAACTGACCTCAGCATAACTGAGGCTGTATAATTGCACACGGCATCATTTTAAGTTGAGTCAATCTCCAGAAAATAATAAAAAAAAAATAACCTGATGAAAACATAATTGGCAAAAATGTGGAAAAATCTGTGTGGATCTTGGAGAAAAGGTCATTTGGTGCAGTGCATTCTCAACCTTTAAAAACACCACACATTTGGTGGTTCAAAGAAGGTTTCTTACTTTTTATTGTTTCCATATTCTTTTGTTTCTGCACGGCTTTAAAATAAATCAAGACTGCATATCCTGAAACGTGTTCATTAATATGTTGAATAAATTAAGTTGTTTACTGCGGTGTGTTGAAAAGAAAATCAAGAACTGCAATCTCGGTTAACGTGTTCAATAACAACCTTTTATGTGAAGTGGAAGGAATCCCACTGCTAAACATGACCAATATGACCACAAAGTGGTTTCTCTAAAAAACGGCATTATTATACATATTTCCCTCCCTCCCCGAATTTCCTGTTATCAGCTTTCCACTGTATAAATGTGGCATAAAAGTTTGGAAATCTTAATAAAGAAGCTGTCAACATGTTATTTTTAAATGCATTTACTACAGAAACCATTCCATCCACAAACCACAACGCTCAATGAAATGCAATAAGCTGAAACCTAAATGCAGTGGCACCGACAGGTGACACATTTAACAGAGCACCTATTGATTTAGAAACAGATGTGTTGTTAAACCTTATCAGTTTTTTTTAATGCAAAAAACGAAACAAATGTGTTGTATGTGTGTTTTGGATGGCATAAGAGCTGCAGCTTGATCAGTTTTTTAAGATCATTTAAATGTGTTTTTATTTTCTCCATTAATACTTCGTCTATAAAATGACATAAAATAGAGAGAAATGTCCATCCAAGCTTCTAAGTCTGAGGGTGATGTCTTTAAATGTACTTGGTAAAAACAGAGAACAGAAAGTGTCCATATCTGAGAGGCTAAAAACAGTTTTTTTTTTCTGTTACTGGCAAATCAATTTGTCAACTAATCACTGCAACTCTTTACAGAATTAAACTGCATATAAACATATGATAATGTCTTGACCTGCAATTACAGCTTTCTCCAAATGATCTCATCACCATCAGAAACTGATAAGTGAGCAGGAAAACAATGCTACGCAACTCAAGCCAACTCAGTAGACCAAGACACAACAAAGCAGTTTCATTCATCAGACTTCAGAAGAGGACGGTAAACCTGCTTTATTACATGAATCACATGATAGTTGAAATGTTACTTCTTCTTTCCACCCTTAGGTGCTTTGTCTAGTCCTTGGATGTACTTGCGAGGAATCTTGTAATGGTCTGAAAATGAAATAACAGATAAGACAAACTGAATTCATTTGAACAAGTAAAGCAATTTAGAGAAAGTATCGAGAGAAATTTAGGATTTATTTTCAAACCTAATAGTAAATTCCCAACTTGATGAATCTGGTTGCCTTGGATCTGGACCAGGACTTTGTCCTTGGACCCGGGGATGGGCTGTAAGACGGCGCTGGCCTGGACTCTGTGCTGCAAAGCTGTGGCCACGACTGCAGGATCCAAACCGTACACATCAAGGTTCTTTACTAGAGTCACCTACAGGTAGCATATGGAAACAATACGTTAATAGTATCTTGCTGCTGACACATCTGTATCATGTATATGTCAGCCAATGAGTAACAAGATACTGCAGAACAGTGCGGTGCCTCTTACAGGAGATTTGTACAACCACATGGAAACAGTCAATGTCAAAACTTGCATCAGCTAATCTATCAGTTCAATGTTCTCTCTCTCTCTAGAGATGGCATTGTTGATCCCACACTTAAGTCCACGATTACAGAATGGACTGCCAGGAAATGTTGCATCGACATTCATGCCCCCTTAAGAATTAACCACTCCCCTTTCATCTTAGGTTATGAGCAGTGTGTAGGATTTAGAATACACAGCCACATATCTTTGGTATTAGCTGCTGAGGTCCTTTTAAGACGAACATCACCAGTTATTTAGCCAACAAAATGCCATTATAAACTGCAATGTTTTCCCTGAAACAATTATGGGACTTAGGCACAGCTGGATGAACAGGAAGAAATGATTTCACACCAGAAAAAAAAAGATGTCTAATTTTATTTGGCACTAAAAGCAACAAATTGACCCATATGCCACATGGGTTTTACAAGAATTGAGTGCACAAGACACACTGTGCCTTTGAACTAAAACATGGTTTGGGGTTTTTAGTTTATGCTTCTCTCTCTCTTGTTTTCTTTGGTTTCTCTTTATCTGGTGTGTTTCTTTTTTATGAGGAGGACTGGTGGGTAATGATGCCACATTATGGCAGTCAAGAGTAATGGATATCATTAGGGAATTGGATTGGCAGTAAATTGCCCATTAAGGAATGACTGAGTCTATACCTCAGTGCCAAATGCTTCATAATAGTTTAAGTGCAAGTTGTTCTTAGCAGAGCGTCAATTTTACTTTTTTCTTAGGTGGTTTGTAGTTTTATTTTATTCATGTTCTATTTATTTATTTTGGATGATAATATTGTTTCACTATGAATTCCAATGTCTTTGTGTTCTAAAGTTATATTTACACTTTAGGGTCTGGGGCCCCACGGTGGCACAGCGGTTAGCACTCATGCTTTACAGCAAGAGTGCTTGGTGCCGAGGGTCGCCAGTTTGAATCCCGGGCGGCCAGGCACTTCTGTATGGAGTTTTTAGGTTCTCCCTGTGGGTGCGTGGGTTTACTCCAGGTACTCCGGTTTCCTCCCACAGTCCAAAAACCTGCACATTAGGTGAATCGGCTACTCTAAATTGACCGTAGGTGTGCATGTGTTTGTCTGCCCTGCGATAGGCTGGCCACCTGTCCTGGGTGTACCCCGCCTCTGGCCCGATGCCGGCTGAGATAGGGACAGCCTCCCCGCGACCCGGGATTACCTGGATGCAGCGGTTCAGACAATGAATGAATGAATGAAATGGGGTCCTTGCATTGTTCTGCAGTTATATTATCATTATATAGGCAGCAAAATATGGTCTGAAAACAACAAAAAAAAAGATTTCTGACAATAATTTCAAAGGAAATGTATCATCCAACAAAAAATAATGATCATGACAGGCCTATTAACAAAATTCAGAAAATAAACTACTATGAACAGAATGTGAGTAAGCAACATAATGTCAACATAATTGTTAAAGACGACAGCTCATGGCATGTCATTTCTTCTAGACTGGTACAATCTAATGTTAACTATTTCTCCAAACCTTTCATTACTGATGCTATACAAATACATTCTCTGCAAACTTGAATGTAAACTGTTGGCCAATGCCACACAAAGATTATTAGATAACAGTTATTTGACTGGCTCTCAGAGTATCAGTAGTTAATGCAACTACAAACAGATGTTAACAGTAAACTCAGCCAATTTACCACTCTGATTTGGCCTCGATAGCATTGTGTCCCTAGGGATTGGAGTGATGGTCCACACTGAAATATCAACTCCAAATGGAGAATGGACTGCCATGAAATGTTGCACAGATATCCATGGTCCCCAGATATACAACCCTAATAAAACTGGTGATGAAATCTCTTTTCATCGTGCTCCATCTTGAGGTAAGCCACAACAGCTTTGGTGTTTCAGCTGTCCAAGTGCTGGGTTGCAGCATATCTACTAAAATGCATGTTAACCAGCTGTTTTCTAATACCACAAGTTTCTCAAGTAGTGATAGTGCGTCAGTGTAGTGTTCAGTCTGCCCTCCAGTATTAGAGGACAAGAATGTAAAGTTACACCAAGGGGTTGTCAATCACATTGAAGGCACAGCTCGCATTTAATGGGCAGTAAACAAAACGACCGCTTGACAGGTTTTCTTTATCACCATCTTAACCACCTGCTCCCAGCAACAAATCAGATTTGTCATCAGAAAAAGGAAATGCAATACAAGAGTAAACACTGGCATGAATGACCATCACTGGGGACTGCTCCTGGAGAGTTATGACATGGTTTGATGCTAAACTTTTCTTTTAAAGAGGTAACTTTACTGTTGTTATTTTGACTGTGTCTTGGAGTTACAGCAGTTTGTAAAAACTGGTGGAAACTGTAAAAGGTTTCAGAGTCAGTATAATTTGAGTTATTACTCTTCCGTCCCTAGAGACATGCTGCTAGCAAGGCTAAAACTCAGAGTCAATCCGCCCCTTAGGTCAACACTAACATACCTCAATAACTCGAGTAATGCACAGACATCTATGATCCCCAGAGAATGAACCCCCAAATAAATATATTGATTCTTTGTCTTTTGCGCTGTTAGGAAACCCATGTGACCTATTTTCTCTTTTTACTAATAAATTTGCACTTAATGAGAAACATTTTAAACTATTAAAATATGCTGATGCACACAGCCGACAGAGAGATCAGGTGAAGCTGCCTGTAGAGTACTCACTAAGGCTCTTCAAACATGGTGTCATGACAGCTGACTGGAAATGAATATTTCCTGGACAAAAGTTGTAACCATAGATACCAAACAAAACACAAATCAGAGCCAATGTCACTAGATGGTCAACTAGTTGAAACTGTGAGCAACTTAAAATACCTTAACACTGTTTTAGACTCCATGAAAAAAAAATTCTGTGAGAATACAGAATTTATATTTCAAAATGATCACAGAAAGATGATCATTGAAAGGTTTTTAAATTTTCATCTTCCTGCCTGGTGGTACGGCATTTAAAATTTTAGATCCAACAATAAGCTTTCTATAATTGTGTTAATTTCAAGTAAATAGTTGCCAAAGAGAAGCATTGCGGTAGATGTTTGGTTGTTTTTCTAAAGTAGCACACCTGCAGACCTTACCATACCTGTCACAATACAAATAAAGCATTATTTATTGTGCGTGCAGGTTAATGTTCAAACTGTTGAACTTTTGTTTTGTAAATGGAAACTCTGACTCTGATACATTCTGTTTTTAATTTATACTTCACATAGCATCCAACTTCTTTGGAATCAGGACTGTTAGCAGTGAAAAGTGGAAATTTAAGCAATGGTAGTAAAAGTTTTCACCTTCTTGTTGGAGCCTCGAGAAGCCACAGAGATGTCTATAGGCTCGATGTGGCCCTTCCTTGTTATGGGTGTTTGACCAGGGAACATAACTTGATAGCACTCCTGCATTCTTCCTAACGTCCTGTGAAAATGAAGAACATTACAAACAGCGGTACTTAGGTAGTAATGTAGAGCATATAATCACCAAAACAAGCTGGTTTTGATACTTGTGAACATGGGGAATTAATGCTTAACCTTATTTTATTAACTCATCATGAAAAAATCCCAACAGACGACAACAGCTGAAAGATTTTATAGCATCTACAGGTTGAAAAAATTTGGGAAGGTGGTCTTTGTCTTTTTACCGACCAGTACCACAGACACCCACTGAGTTTTATATTAATCCCAAGAACACATAATTTTTTAATTAAAGTGTGTGTCTTAATAATGAGCAATGTGGATATAACTCAACAAAACACAAAAACAACTTAAAAGATAAAGTTTGATATCCTGTTTCTTAAATAGTGTATCTTGTGTTTTTATAGCAGCAGTTACAACCCAGATGTTTGAGACTTGCCACAGCTGTTAAATTGTTTACGGATCAGATTTGGTTCCCTGATTTGCACTGTGATGATCATTTCATTTTGCTTTGATCTTAAAATGATGCGGACTGTCCATTCCACACTTTATTCACATGTTGGTTTGATGGATGTTGCAGCTAATGATTTTCAGGATCAATTCTCTCCCTCTTTTCTTAATTGAACTGTAATGTCATGGCACTGTGACCTGCAAAGGAATGCAGATACAGATGTGCCAAATCCCAAACAACTACAGACATGTGGTACAGATTGGTGTACAACTCATTGTCGTCAACATTTAGGTTTGTTTCCCTTCATGGTCTCTTTGAACAGAAAAGCACAAGAAGTCTTTACCTGCTGAAGAGGTCGTCCCACTTGAAGGCCTCTACCTCCTGGTACTCTGATTTCTCCAGCAGGCAGTCACACAGTGTGGGGTTTATGTTCACATAGCTGTTAAGAGAGCACAAAAGCTCCTACTAGGCTGATATGAGAAGCTCAATGGATATTGGAGAAAATAGATTAAATATGTCTCAACAATTACATACACTCCAGATCCCCTTCAGTTCAAATATTAATGTTCTATATGAAATAATTACCCAGAGCCTTAATTTGATCAATGTGAAGTATCTAGATCAGGGTGCAAAATGGGCTTGATTAGAAAAACAGAGAGAAAATAATTAACAGGTTGGATGGGGGACGCGTGTCATTTTTGTTGTAGGGATTTTTACAATTTTGGCTGTTTTGCCTTCTGTTGTGTTGATGGGGATGCTGCTGAGTAGTGTTTTTATTATTTCTGAATTACAAATTAATACATAATAATAATAATAATAATAATAATAATAATAATAATAATAATAATAATAATAATAATAATAATAATAATAATACTAGTTGATCACTTTCTTACTTCCCCTAATGCACAACAGCCAAAACACTGAGCATGTATGAAGCTAAAGATAATGTATAGAGTCTTCATGTTCAAGCTAAATGTTCTGATGAGCTAATTGGTCTGACCTAATGAACTTGGTGTGACTTATTTGTTTCCTTTCTTTCTCATCTCCCACCAAAAATGGGAAAAGCTTTGGGAAAAATTAAAATAAATGCATTCAATGGATAAATGCCACTCAATAGGAGACAGGCTGCCTTGTTAAGCTATGCCAGTTGCATAGCAGGACTTATCCAATTCATCCCATCGCTCATTATCAATTAGTTTCGCATCAGAAGATACACGATCCTCCACCTAAAAGGAAACATGAGATGAACCCTCTGTTTCTAAATCACATTTAGGTCAATTAGAGTGTCACATGGTCTAGGGTCAGTTCTTTATTGGTTCAGTGAACCACCTAGGATGCCCTTTAACCACTACAGCCAGTTATGAAAAGACTGGCAGAGTGGTAATGTGAGCGGAATTCAAGTCATCTGTGCTGTTTGATCACGGAGTACCACTGATCACTAGCAGCATGCAGAGTTTTAGTGGGGGGTGGAAATTATATATATATATATATATACATATATATATTATTTAGATGTCTTCACAATCAAATCCTAACCCTTTACCAAACTATTTTGGAGCCGGTAAATATCAGGCTTTTTATGCAGAAAGGGAGAACTTCCTACTTCTGTGGGATGAGAGGAATGTTTGATACATGCATGCCTCTGCTCAGGCATTGTGCAGGACTGGTACATCTGACTAAGGCCTTGGCTCACAGTCTGTAGGATGGCCTGCTCTGGCCTGCACAAGCACACACACAGGCTGGTAGACATTTACATTCAAGGCCATTCGTGTGGCGCTCACATTCCAATTATGTATTCATGTTTCATACAGGAGTGCTTCACGTTTAAGGAAAAAAAATTATCTCTGAATTCTGAGAATGGACCACATTTTCCAAGCAACAAAAATCTGATTACATCTTTTGAATTAAAAAATAATAATAAAAAAACAGAATTGATTATTTTTATTGTATTCTGAAAAGGGCTTTTATGTGGATTATGGAATGAACTGCAAAATGTTATAAAACTCCATGACTTGATTTATTTTAATGGTTTAACCTCCTCTTGGCTCTTCTGCCAACTTTCTGTCTTTGGCTGGCTTTGTTAAAACTACTGAACCTCCTCTGGGTCTTGGTGCCTCAATGTGTTTTTGTTTTTTTCTTATCTAATCGCTTCCAAAGAAGTCATAAATAGGTAAATTTGACACCAATTCTGTGTAAGAAATAGTATCAAGCTTTTTTTAAATCACAATAATCTAGCTCTCATGACTTTCAACATTTGAAAGGTAACCTAACCAAAGCAGAATGTTCATTAGAGACTTTTAACTAGAAATACCAGAAAATAATGTGGAAAATCTAAAATAATAGATAGTTCCTTGCTCTCAGATGGTGTATTAAAACAAAAAAACAAACAAAAAAAAAAAAAGAGGTGGACAGTAACAAGTTAAAAACCTTGTTGGTACCTAAACTAATGTTCTGGATATGTTGCGTGTACTCTGTTAATATATATATTAATCTCAATGAGACCTTTCATGGTAAAGGTTTGAATAATGGTAATATGTTCTGATATGTGTGTTTCACATGCATCTACTTACTTCTTATTGTTTTCAGCCACCAGTTCATTCTTCTTCACATACTCGGTGACAATATGTCTCACTTCAGCAGGCTGCAGCATTGCTCCTTTCCTGTAGAGGCATTTAAGTAAACAAGTTCAGGAAGTCATGGGCACGTGGGAGAAATATACTCATGTATCTACAGCTTAGAGTTCTTAAAGACTTCTGACACAAAGTTGGCAAAATAGGCTATTAGCATTAGTTTATTCCCTGTTTTCCATTAATGTCTTTGGGTAAAAGTATATAGTCGATTCAATGCCACATTATATCACATAATTTATAGCCTGAACCTGTTTGCAGTGACCGAGTGGTTTTGTAATGGGTGTATTTTAAAGCACCCTGTAGGACAAGCCATGAAAATTGCTGTTTAAGAGGGTCTCTAGAAAGGGTTAAAGACATATAAAAACCCTCTGCTTGGATTTAAATTTTAATGACCTAATTAAAATGTATGAAAACAGCATCTACTCCCCCTTTCACTTTCAAACTAACAGACAAACCGGCTCCTTGTTGTGCTGTGGGTGAGGGGGACTTTAGAGTTCTGCTAATGTATATTGCTAAATTATGAAGTATATAATAGAAAATAATGTTCCCAGCTGTGATTGCTGGTGTTAAACACACATCTAACAATGCTTAGGGCTGCATGGATTGGACATAAAATGTAATTGTGATTGTTTTAAATTATGTTGCAATGGCAAGATAATTCACACTAATACAGAGGATGTTCAATTTAGTCTCATTTACATTAATAAAAACAGTATATTAAAACATATCAAAATGATGTAAACTTACTGATAGCAACAGAGAAGGTAACTAACTCAGCAAAAAAAGATAGACTGGAGTGTTTTCAGACACAGTTAAAGATTATGAGCTGTGTGATTTGTCTAATGGGAAAATAGTTTTAGCCCCTTACAGTAAGGTCACAGGCTGAGTTTGGCTAAAAAACAACCCTCCTGGAGTTTGATTGGGATTCATTGTTGCCATTGAAATAAATATAACTGATAATAAAATGCTTGCTGATACACAGACTCTCCCTGTTATGTCCACATGCTGTCCTAACCAATGCAAATATTTGGATGCATCAAGAGCCTGGGTTAGGATAACACACACACACCTCTTTTGTGCATCCACAAAGAGAGGCTCCAGTCGAGCGGATACAGAGTACAGAGTGGTGATCTCAGGAGGGTGGTACGGAGAATCTCCTTCTTCTCCGTCCTGCACTGGAGCCGCTACAACGTCCGTCTCCTCTGGAACTTTGAAGGAGCGCAGACTATAAAGTGTTAATGTAATAAAAAAGGAGAAACAAAGGGATAGTCAGACAGAATGTGGGCGAGCTGTGAGTTTGAATCTTAACCAAGAATTTCTTTAAGTTGAGAAAGGGCTCAACTCACACTGAGTTTTTCCAGTCCACCTCCACAATGCTCTCCACACCCTTGGTCAGTTCTTTGACCCGTACAAGGTTGTGCTGCTTCTGCATGGTCTGTAGAAACTTGGACAGCTATTGAAAAAAAAACAACATTACGTGATAAATGTTTGCAGATGGAAATGTAATAGTTTATTCATGTCTGTTAAATCTAACACTCTGGACATCTAAATTACCTTTTTGTAGCTGGATTTCTTAATGTCAAGTTGTTTTCCAGTTGGGCTGAAATAATAGAAGATGTTGCTAAGTGGCTTAATTTGATTCCACCTCAGCACGTCTTAAACAATGAACTTTACTTTACCAGCAGGAGAACATGTGGTTGCGCAGAAATGTACTAGTCAGCAGGGGGAGTTCCGATTTCTTCACCTTACTCTTGAGAGCATGGAGAAAACACTGCAACAGCAGAGCGTCCATTGTCTCTGTAAAAATCAGTGTATGACCTGGGTCACATTCTGTTCTCTCTGAACAAGCTCCCATCTGCCACATTAGATATCCTAACTCTCCAGATGTGTCAAGAAAACATAACCATATGTCATAAAAATAACTCTGTGAGACCGCAAAAGTACCCTGCAACTATTAAGTAGTCAATCAATTTGATGTAAATTGGGGATAATGGAACTTTTAAAGCTTTCCAGTCTGATTAAGGACAACTGTTGAGGTCAGTACTTGTAAAATATTCATTGTTCTACTACACTGTAACAAATGTGCTAGGTTGTGTGATTACGCCTTATACCTTGGAGCATTTTCTGGTCATCCTGGTTCCCCTCCTCTTCCTCATTTCCCTTTTCCCCCTTCTCTTCCTCCTGCTCAGCCAGACTCAGCTCCTCAATACAAGAAGAGACTGGATCTGTGGCTGCTTCACCAGGACTCTGCTCCTCCTCCACACACTTTTCCTCCTTCTCTCCATCCTTGTCTCCCTCATCCACCTCATATGCCTCTCCATTCTCCCCATGTTCTTCATTTTCTGCATCTGGCAATGAAGGAGGACATGACTTGTCCCCAAAAGCCCTAACAAAAAGGGCACATAAGATCTCAATATTACTCCACTGGACCGCACAGAGGTCTCATTTTTCAATGATTAAATGGTGGCTTCCCAAATGCTGAACCATTTTCAGTATTTTAATAACCTCTCTTCTCTATATAAACAACCTACAGTTCAGCCACATTTTCACAGAACCTTTTCACATCACTTCTTGTCTCAGTGGAGCCATACATGGCTTCTCAGTTGTCTAGAAACTCAAAATATAATGTTTTTTCAGGATCTCGTTAATGCAAACAGATAATTTTTGACAAACATTCAAAAGAGACATGCAGAATACTGTGATTTATATTACATTTTTTAAAGCTAAGATTATGATCTATTTAAGGACTTGAAAGTTCAAATCTGATGAATAAGTGTTTCTAGAGTTTCTATCTTTGATTAAAACAAATAAGATGATACCGCTGTTGAGCATGAGAGCAGTATCATTCAACTCATCTCATGCTTTGCAAGTGTCAAACAATATTTATTATAAAAACAAAAACAGAAATAAGAGTATGATGGAAGCTACTTACCAGAGATTATCCATGTATGTGTGGAGAACACACACTCCTCTACCTTTCATACCCAAACTGTGCATTTCTCCAGTGGATACTGCAGCAGTACCAACTGCAACAGGAGCTCTGCAACCAATCAGTAGAAAAGTGTCACACTTAAATGTGTGAGCTAAGTGTGAGATTAAATCCTGCATTAAAACTTACCTATTGTTGACCAATGTAATAGAACAGCAGTCACCCTGCTGCACATCTGGGAGACCACCTGAAGGCACCACCACCCCTGGCAGCATGAGGTCTTTGGGGAAACATAGTATTTGTTACTTTATATAAATCTTAAATATCTTTCAGGGTCTATATACTTATAAAAAAAAAGCATACCTGCCCCTCCAATCAACTTCTGAAGCACTGGTGGCCATGTTCTGAATGCTGGCAAGAGAGCTGGGTAGCGCCAAAGCACATAAACTAAAAAATATAATATGACACATTTAAAATAAGGAGCTTACAGTATTTAAGTCACTCAATAATCTTAATTAATTTAACAGCCAGCTCATTACCTGTAGGATAAATCAATTTCTCCAATTCAAAGAACAGTGGATTTTTGTGAATAACATAAAGTGTCACAGAATCTCCCTTATGTGCATAAATCTTCACTACATTTAGTTCCTCTTTGTTGGGGACCAGCTCAGAGAGTTCCTCGGCAGACAGTGAAGGAAAGGCTGCAGATATGTCCGCTCTGAGTTTTCTCCTGTAGGTTAAAACAAAAGTGACAGTGACTGGAAGATGTCATATGAGTGCTAAAGACATCGTATGCATGTGTCAGATGCAAAATGTATAAGAATTTTCACAAGATAAATCTTGTGAAAAATAAGATCTTGCATGTTTTCCTTTTAACTCCACGTCCATCTAAAGCAGGCCAAAACATGCTCTTTCCAGGGACTGAGCCTGACTACAGTTAATCTTGCTTTTTCACGGTATTTTACAGAAATTATGTGTGGAAGAGAGCTGTGTGGACAAAAATATTCTAAACCTGGTTGAGAACACTGCAAGAACATTTGGAGACATTTCTAGCAATACAATAAGCAGATGATGCTATTAACAACATCTGACTGCAGAAGAAGAGGCCAGACTGAAACTAACACGACGAAACATTAGCTCTGGTTTGTATAGTATCCTAAGAAAATAGTAAAATAGTACAGAAATTAGGATTATGAAATGTTGATGAATGGTTAGATTATATTGCCAGAACATGGCTACAATAACATAATGCTGACATTTGAATATATTTAGTTAGGTAGGTGAGGTCTGATATCCGGACAGCCGTTTGGTAATTTGCTGAGTAGTTTCAATAAACCCCTAGCTACATAAATAAAATGACATGCACTTTAGCAAAGAATACATGGCGGCAAGCACAAGCAGCTAGGCTGATCTTACAGCAGCACTGACTCACCTGTCAGAGCCTTTGATTGCAGTGTTGGATTTGACACGAAACGGTCTGGCAAACATTTTGGCAGAAAATAAACAACTTCTGGAACAAACTCAGCATGTCCGCCTCGGAGATAATGTAACGGTATTCATTACCTTCACACACAAATTGTTAAACAACGCCAGATTCCTTATATTGGCTTTATTCTAGTCCTCGTTTGAGTATGATGGTCCGACACATATTTATGTCCGACCTGAAACTGCAGCGCGGCAACGTCGTGGAAACATTTGTTCCGCCAAGCCAAAAGCTCGTACGTATGAGGTTTGGCGGGTCATTTTAATTTTGTAAAAACATGATTGTACAAACATGATGTGCATATTGTGAGAAACTGTTCATAAACTGTTCATTATGTGGCCAGAGGGGCGCTGTTTTACTAATTTGAGGAACAGGGAGAACAGGGCTGTATTGGATGGATGGATGGATGGATGGATGGATCCCTTTTACAGTCTATGATGGATCCACAGAGACAAAAATTTCCAAGGATCAGTGACAAAATTAAAAGAGACATAGGGCAACACACATGGTTGCCATATGATGCCTGCAACCAAACCCATACATCGTCCACAACCGGTTTAGCATCTGGATCAAGTTTTGTGTATCAACTCACCTGGAAACACACATTTTATATCATGACATTCTGTCTCTTGCGAAGCATATCATGGTTATTTTATTCCATTCTTGCATAGCAAGACCTGGCTTTCTCCATAATGATACTGCAACTGATTTCCATAAAATATTTAATAGATGAGTAGATGTGCTGTTATTTTTTGTTTCTTAAGCAGAGAAACTTCAGTAGACGTAGAAATCCGTTGCTTAATGCACAACATTTTTTATTTACTTATGTGTGTTGTTGTTGTTGTTTGTAAAGGTATTTAAACAGCTTTATTTGATAGTGGCAGAAAGTCAGACTGAAAGAGGGATTACATGACAGGAAGAGATGGAACAAAGGGCTCTGAACCAGACCCACTGTACCACGTACTAAGCCCCTAATCGTATGTGCTTTACCTGAAGCCACTTGGACGCCACTGCTAAATATGTTTTGATTGTTATTTGTCACCCCAATTTTACTACCTCAGCCATACCAACCGCTCATTGTTGTAAATAATAAAGGTTACCACTATCTGCTGTCCAGGTGACTGGTTCCAAGGTTGTTGATGTATAATGAGCTAACTAATGATGGGTTTTTGTAGGCCAGACTGGAAGTAGCATCACCATAAGGTCTACTGAGAATTTGCCTATGAGTTATTTGCATTGTGTTTTGCAGAAAATAAATGTTTCTGATGCTTAAAGTTTCATCAAAATCATATTCACAATTTTATATAGCTTTATGATTTTTGAAGCGTAAACGCAGCCAACAAAATAGCTAACCTGCATGACTTGATCATCCCTACAGTTAAACTTCAGACGGTCTGTGACAAACCATACAGCTGTTTTGACAAGCTAGCGAATCTGTATCTGAATAAATTATTTATAAACGAATCTACAATCTACAAGAGTTTGCAAAAGAACTGAAAAAACTACAAGCTGTAAGGTGGACTTGTGACAAATTTGCTGTCTGTGTCAGAGGTAATGACATTGAATGTCCCTGACAACATTTCATCTTGACATTTGTTATCAACCACCTTTTTAAAGACATGTAATAACCTCAAAATGCTAACTCAATAAAATAAGTTGTTCTGTGACGACCTTTATTTACATCCTTTTAAATGACTGGGCCAATATTGAATGGGCACTTGCTGGCGTTTGAGTGTGTATTGCAGTGAAATACAAGTAAAAATGTCCCAAAATGACTTGAAGTTCAGATGGTTAACAGCATCAGCCAATTTTTAACTCAGGATTTTGGCGGTGGCAGTTGGGTGTCCTGAAGGTGCCCCCTCAGTCCCCCCCTTCATCAGGCACGGCCCTGTAGGACAGTTACAGAGATGCTACTTCAACGTCCGCAACTACAGCCCGGAAACTTGGTCATTTGTTCCATGTATCGGTTGATAAATGGGAAGTATTTGGGTTAAATGACATTACTCGGTTTGAACGCCGGGCCAACTTGTGAAACTGTCTGGCAGTGTGTCAAGAATCTCAGCTGGAAGTTCCTGGACAGTCGCCCGCTGCTTGTGGAGGACCTAAAGTGGGAGCTTGTCTAAATATCCGGCTAGCGTCGGGCTAATATCACACAAGAACAACATGAGCTATAGCTAAAATAGCCAACCCGGCTACTTGCAGTGAGAGGACGAGAAACGCATCCGTCGGACGGTTATCACTCATGTGTTTCCGATAGTAAACATGACGAATCAGCTCCAGCCGGCTTTCCCGATCCAACAGCAGCCTAACCTCAACTCTGCTCCTTTCCCACAGTGTTTCGTGAAACCTCTAAACAATCCTCTTCAAATCAAAAGGAATGTCATAACAGACGATTACAGTGTCACAAGTCAGGTGCTCGGGATGGGGATAAATGGCAGAGTGCTGGAAATATTCCACAGGGACAGTGGAGAAAAGTATGCACTAAAGGTACTGTGACCTGCCAAATAGTAACATGTATAGCAGATAAACTGTCAAACTGATTTGGCCTGTGTTTGTACAACTGTTTACCAAAAATAAACAAATGGTCATTTGTTTTTTTGGATATACAGTATAGAAATATGAAGTCCAGTGCCAGTGTTGTATAGATGTTTTTTTAGTCTTAAACGACTATAACTTGGTATGTGTTAGCAAAGATAGTACAGTTTTTTTTTTGTTTTTTGTTTTTTTCTAATTACAGTTCTATGCATTTTTTGTATTGATCTTTATATTTGATAAATTCTTGTGGCTGAGTCTGATCAGTCAGGAGGCAAAAAGGAAGCTTGGAAGTTGGCCCTTCTTTTATCTTTAAATCTCATTATAAAGCAAAATCCAGCAGATTTGAATTTAAAATACATTTTATTGTTTGGATTAACAAGGCAGCATTGTTCATTTCATCAGTATAATTCTCAAATCACCCAACTCACATTTCCATTATCTACGCTTCTGTGGTGAGACAAGTATTCCCTTTGAAGCCTCTGAAACTTGTTTTTCATTATCTGTGTGCCGTAAACAGGATCAGAGCCTGAGTAATATCGTGCTATGGTGTTTTGTCCTTTGTCTCACTGATGAAACTGGCCAAAGAACGTGCAGTTAAATCTGAGCACAGGATGACTAAGGCCAAGCAAGCTGTTAACAGATGCTTCTCGCTAGGCTATATTTTACTTTTAAAAAATCTGCTTCTCATACACTGTTTCCTTTGTGCCTTCGGTGTGTGGATCAAGTCCCATTGTCGGCCAGCGCATACCACTGGATCAATTAGTCATTACTAAGGAATGTGTGATGAATATCCGACTATGGAGTTTTGATTTGTGCACTGAGTGACAGGTGGTATTTTAGAGTTGGAGTCATGGCCTGCAGGAGTTCAAGAGGTGGGTCACTGTTGGCATCAGATGTGAGTTCGAATTTTTTTGCTCTTGTGTTAACCTATAATTTTGGGGGTTCCAACACAACAGCATGAGGATCCACTTTCTGTTCCACAGTTTGTAAATTATATATTGGCCAACAGCTCTGGCCTCTGGCCTACTGTGTTGAGGAGTCTGTTTTGAAAGAGTGTTGACTTTTCCTATCCAAATGCTGCCAGCCAGAAAGAGAGAGGGGAACATGCTTGTGTCTAAAAGTAGCCTCCTGCGGGCGGCCTGAGATGGCTGAGAGATTATGATGTCAGCTCGGGTACAGCGGGACAAGGTGTCATGCAGATAGCACGTGCTCGGATTTCATTAGCAGTGAAGCAGTTTTGAGATGGGTAAACAAAATGGAGAAAGAAGCATACGGCCAAGTGTTTTCCTGACCTTAAGTTTGCTGTATACAAGCCAGTATGATTTGCAGAGCCATATACACTGCTAAAAAGTATTAAAGGGACTCTTAATTATCACAGTATAACACAAAGTCAGTTCAACAACAAGGATATCAATCTGTTCATTTAGGAACAATAAGCTAATTTGACTCAATTTGATGCACATGAAAGTGAAAACTGCTGCAATGGAGAAACAAAAATAAGATGACCCCGAAAAAGGGAATGGTTTTGCATGTGGTAGCCACAGACGTTGTCTAGCTTCATAGCCTTCCTGACTGATTCTGCTGGTGTCCTTGTCACTACAGTTAGCATGAGGCTGTGCCTGCAGCCCTATCAAGTCGCACAGGTAGTCCTGCTCCTCTCAAATGGCATGTCCATACCTATGCTTGCAAGAATGTTTGCCTAGCCTCCCATTATAGGCTCAAGAGCATGGAGGTGATACCAGGCAACAGGCTATTCCATTAGGAGAGCTGGACAGGACCATAGAAGGAGATCAACCCAGCAGACCAATATCTACTCTGCTGTGTTGAGGAACTGGAGGAGCACTGCACGAGCTGTAAAAAATGTGCATGTATATGACAAAACTGTCAGAAACAGACTCCATGAGGTCAGCATAAGGGCCTATATGTGCTCTAGTGGGAACTGTATTTATTGCCCAGACCTGCAAAGCTCAATTGACATTTCCTAGAGAATACCAGAGTTGCAGGTTCTCTGTTCTCTTCACTGGTTCTCACTGACCAAGTGATGGGAATAAAGGAGTCTGGAGATACCATGTTGAACATTATGCTGCCTATAACATCATCCTGCATGGATCCTGTTTGGAAGTGGGTCAGTGACGATCTGGGAAGGCATATCTTGAAGGGTAACACGGACCTCCATGTCATAGCTAACTGCTGTTAGGTAGCAGGATGAAATCCTCAGAGCAACTGTCGGAGCATACTCTGGTGCAGTGGGCTCTGGGCTCCTCCTGGTAGAGGACAATGCCCAGCCTCATGTGGTCAGAGTGTGTAGGCAGGATGATGAAGGGATTGATGCCATTGACCGGCCTACTCGTTCCCTTGCCCTTAATCCAACTGAGCAAGTTCCTGTAAGATTTATCAGCCTATGATTCCAATTATGTACTTAATTCCCTTACTTTTATTAAATGGTGCATCTGTGTAGACTCCAGTGTGCTTGAAGGTCAGCCAGGGAACATACTGAACAAAGATTCTTCTCCCACCTTTAAAGAAAACTCCACTGTGCATGGGTTTGATAGTAAACTGGCTCAAAGCATTGGCTGCTATAATATATGTAAGAAAAATAATATCTTCAAGTGCCTTATTTTCTTTGTCCAGCCAGCAGTTCAAAGCAATAGTGCTTCTAGTGTTGGTGAGGGGAGCCTGTTATATTAAAGCTGAGCACACCCACTAGAAACTTAAGCGGTTGTGGATTCAGTGAGCACAACTTTATTAATGTGATGACATTAGTCCCCACAGTTGCCAGTTCATTAATGTGAGGAACTTTCCCTCACTGTCAGACATGGTCTATTGTGACATCTAGTATTATCACAGCTACATGGCTGTATTTGATACCTTTACCTTGTGGCCCCAGTCTCTCCCCACTTTTTGGAATGGTCTTGTAATGAAAGGCCTAAGGAACAAATCAATTCAATGTTTCAGTCAATTATTCAACAAGGCAGCCTGATTTGCAACACAGCCTTCCTGTGGAAATATCTACCTTGACAGGGGAAATGAAAAAAAGCTACATCATTGCTGTGTTGAATGGTTTTTAATTTGGCTTGATTGAAAATATCAAGCCTAGATTAGGTGCACATAACTGCATTTGAAACTAAAATGTCTCAATGATTGGTTCATAGCTCTTCCATTGTGTGTGTTTCAGATGCTGCAGGACTGTCCAGAGGCCAGGCGGGAGGTGGAGCTCCACTGGAGGGTGTCACATTGCCCTCACATTGTACCCATCATAGATGTTTATGAGAATCTCTACCAAGGCAGAAAATGTCTCCTCATCGTGATGGAGTGGTGTGTTCCTTTGCACACACACAGCAAACACTATTTTCTATGTGTGCTCTTATGTTTACAAAAATGAATCTCTTTTCGGGACATTGTGGGATTAAGTCCCCCATGTGCTGATGAGCAGTTTTTGTTGATGCACACCAAATGAGGCAAGTGATTTCCAGAAAAGATAAAGAACAGAGCTAGGTTAGGCATCTACCTTATCTACAGCCAACTCATATGTATCATAAGACGGAGGATAAGATATTATTAATGTGGTGTGATAATTTAGTAGTCTTTATTGTAATCAAAAGCAGCATATGATGTCTTAGTGTTTAGCAGGTACAGATGTGGAATGTTTCTTGCTGTTTTTGATTTTGATCAAAAGCTTTTCACTGCAAGAACAAATGAAAGGTTTATTTTCAAAGAAAAGGATTTTATATTTTTGTCATTGCAGGATTACTAGGGTATACAGATCTAGCTTTGTTTGTACAATTTATTTTATTTTATTTTTTATTAAGTTTCAAGTTAATTCTTTGTTGAGAATTTGCACCCAAAAGCATATGTGCTTGGTTGACTCAGTTTCATTTATATAGCACTTCACACGCAACACATTTGGTCCAAAGTGTTTTACAGCTAACATAGAGTAAACAAAAGAGGAAATAACAAGAATAGAAATGTAATAAAGTGGTCAGAGTAAAAACACATGATCACAAAGAGCCCACACATAATGACAACTCAGACCTGCAGAGATTTCAGCAGATTTTTGTGAGCTAGAGAAGTCTGACACAGTTTAAAAGGTAATGATTAGAGGTGAGTTTTGACTCTCATTAGCGGTTGACAATCAAGACTGGTGACAGGAAGGAATTCCAAAGACTTGGATGCAGAGATAGAGAAGTGCCTGTTCTCATAGCAGTACTGCATCTTGGTACAGACTTTCAGGGATCCTCTTTGGTCAGGTGATCGCAGTTCTCTGACAGTGTGACATAAGGTCTGGAGTTCAGTGATTTAACAAGGTAAAAACATTTAACAACGCAGATTGTGGCCTGTTGACCTTGTCCTGCTGTTGAAATTTGAGTTGGAGATGAGATAAGCAGGACCATGTGGCACCAAAATACAAGAAGTTGCAATAATAAGTTAGCGACAATATGAAGGCATGGATGAATTTCTCCAGGCCCGAAGTTCCATGAGATGATGTGGAGCTACATGCATGAAGCTTAACTTTACTTCCTGAAGGATTTATATGAATAATGCCAATTCTCAATTGAATGACTGACAGATGTTGTGAAGTTGGTTCACAGAGGGGACCAATGGGGCAGGACCAGGAGAAATAATGTTGATCAAATGTGCTCAATATAAGGTAACTTAAATTTTATTCTCATTAAGCCAGAAAAGTTTGCAGCCATTGAGGATATAATGTCTTCAGACATAACTTAGTTATTTAAGTCAGTTAGTCTGTTGTAGTTATTGGGCTCTCTAGCTCTCCAAACCACATGGACAGACATTCGTCACTTGTACCCACCCTAAATGAGTCTCTCAGATTGAATGTTTCACAAGCAAACATAGTGCATAGTGCTCAACCTTGGAAAGGGGGGGTATGGTGGAGGGCCTCTTCGTTGTTACAGTGTGAATAGTTTTGCTTCTGTTTCATCACTCTGTATTTGGAGAGCCCCAGGATGTTTTCTTTGCTGTTTATCACACACTTAGCAGTTGTGCTGCTGTTGCCTTGCAGTTTTACAAGGTGTGCAGAGCACAGTTTTATTAGGTGTCTGTTTAAAGATTTCCCAAATGTAGACAATGTTGTCAGGCTTTTCGGGAATTCTAATTTTCAGCATGAGGTGTGTATGAACATAAACAGTGCCATTTATGGATGCATTTCATGCAAATCTGTGTATCTGTGTAACTGGCATATTTATCATATTGACACATCCTACTGAGTACCCTGTCAAATTTACATAAATTTGCAGATCATAAAATCCCATAAATGACCAATTAGCCAATTGACGGGCCTGCTTAGGTTGTAAGTGATGACCTGTATTTTCATCCCTGGAACTCAACTGATTTTTTTTTACACATTCACCATAGCCATGCAATTCTCCACCCACATAGTGCTGCTACAATATTGGCAGCATATGTAGCCCAGCCTTGTACTTCTGCTTCCACACTTGTTTGTGAACCAGAAGGAAAAGAATTAGTAGTTATTCAGTGAGCATGTAATGCCTTTATGCCCTCAAAGGTTTATTATTCTGCACTTTTGTCTATTTTCCTGTTTGTGTTTTTTCAGTATGGATGGAGGTGAATTATTCAGTCATATCCAAGACAGAGGGAATCATGCTTTTACAGAAAGAGGTAAAGACACTATTATTTGTCAATTAGTTTAAAGTTGCAGTCCTAATGATAAGAGTTTAATTTGGTGCACTTTTTTGAAAGTGTGGTTTGATTCTGCTGGAGGGCAGTAAACAGTCCTGAAGCAACTATTTGTCAGGAATACAGCAAAAGACCATCTGGTTTATCTATTAGTAGTGCTGCCAAACACACTTGTGTTGATTAGACAAAGTAATTTGCCATCGTTTTCCATCCTTTTTTCCAATTTCTTGCTGCAAAAAATACGATTTGTTTTCCAAGCAGAGACATACAGGTCTGATAATACTGTAGGTGAATAAACAATAAATTGTAAAGCCGTTAACAAATGGTAAAACTAGAGGCAGTGGACTCAAGTGCACATCTTTTAAACAATTTAAAAAACAGTCTCTACTTTCCAAAAGGTTTTGGTGCAGAGGAAGGTTAGAAGTGAAGCAGTCTGACAGGAATAAGATGTGGTCAGGTAATACGTTTTGATAAAAACATAATTATAAACAGTTCAACATACCAGAGGGAAGACAACATCACATTATCTGGCTTCACTAAAGCTGAAAATCAATTTATGAGCACCATGCTCACATGCAAGGGGTGATGTTTGCAGCCTGCAGCCAGTCATCAACATGGAAGGGTCTACTTTTTTCCCCAAGTGGAGAGAAAACTTTAATATTAGACAACCATGTTCAACACATTTTTTTCGAATAAGAGCAACACAATTACTAGTGCTAAACACGAAAAGGTTTGCAAAAAAATCTCAAACTGTGCGAATTAATACATGAATAGGACTATACTTTTACTGCAAAAGACTCAAGCTGTTTGACAAAAGATTATGTAAAAGATGAGGAACCCTAACTATTCCTGAAAAATGCCAACACCAAAATATAATTGGCTTATTTTTAATTAACTGGCTTCTTATTTGTGAAAATCTTTTGAAACTTTAGAGATCTTACAATATGCTGCTGGATTTATAGTTGAATCTTCATGTTTCTGTACGAGCTTTTTCATGTCCATTTTATCTCTCCTCTCTTTTTACTCAGAGGCCTCCGACATCATGAAAAGTATAGGAGAAGCCATACATCTCCTGCATTCCATCAACATTGCTCACAGGGATATCAAGGTAATACTGTATATATTAAAGACAAACCTGCAACATTGGGCCGTTTTATTGAAAGTAAAAATGGATCCTTCATGAAATCAAAGCTCAGTCAGTAAAACTAAGGTGCTCTTATGCCACTGAAAATTTATATTCATATGCCTTCATATGTGAGGCTGAGTCCAATAATATGGAGAAAATATGGTTAGAGACATAAAAGTGAAGTTCTCTTCAAGGCTTTTTACAATGCCAGGAAAAGTAGACGGTTAACTTGGAAAGTTCCTAATGGCAAACCCACACAACTGTTTCCATGATCAAGTCCAGTGTTGGAACCATTTTTTGTATCTTGATTGGGCCACCTTTTTTTTTTTCCTTGTCTACACTTTTACAAAACAAAAAATAGGTGTGGTGCCTTGAAAAATGGGGCAATTTGATTGAATTGATGTGATTGAAAATTGAACATATGAACACAATACATTATTTTTCAGCATTAATGCTGTGTAGGTTGATTACAGTAGATATATGGTATACTTTGGTTTAGTTGATAATTAAGACAAACAGGAATCAGGATGTCACCAGCTACCCTGTAAAATGTATTTTTAGCAGGGTGGCTTTGTGTCTCTGTATATCTTCAGCATCTGTAATTATTTCTCTCAATGGGCTTCATTAAACTCTATCATAGTTTAATAACTAATACTTTATTCTTAATACTGAATATTTTAAACTTAATTTTTAGTAATGTTTCTAATTAACCTAGGGCATGGAAAGACAAGTACACTTCCCTTTGCTATTTATTTTATTTCTAATTTTCTTTTCTTGTGGTCTATGGCAATCACCTGGATTCTTTTCTCCAAATGCTTAATTGTCGTTGTTGCTATCTCTTTCAGCCAGAGAACCTGCTGTACACCTCGAAAAGGCCAGATGCCCTCCTCAAGCTGACAGATTTTGGGTTTGCTAAAGAAATCACCACTTTAAATTCTTTAGCAACGCCATGTTTTACTCCATACTATGTTGGTAAGATGACCCATGAGATTTTACGAGTTCAATAGGTATAAGTTTCCCCACATTGCCAAACTATACTTGCAGCTGTGAAAATGCAGATTTTCTTTAGATAAATGTCTCTCTGAAATGTGATAGTTTTCCAGCAACTCACATTGCATTACCTTATTAGGATATATATTGCAAAATGAAAGAACAACTACAACCACTTTTGAAAGAGCAATCTTTGAGAGAAAGTTTTAATACAATTTAAAGGGAGCTCCATTTTCACTGTCACTACAAAGTGTAAGAACATGTGTGTCCAGCCTAGCTAGACTGAAATGGGGAAGTTTTATCCATGGAAGATAAAAGTTTTCCTTTTGTAGCAAGCCTGAAAAATGTCTTTACATTGTCAGTTTATGTTTTTAATTGGACTTTAAATCATGACAACTTTGCAATGTGTTTTTGGAAAAATGTTGTTGTTGTTTTTTCTCTGAGGGGACTTAATAATTTGCTTCCTGTGGAAAGTGGTAAGAGAAATGTGGGTTATAACAAATTACATCCTTTGAACTGTTTGGAAAATCATGTGTACACTATTCCAGTACCCCTTCGTCTTTGCAGCCATCTGTCTTTCATGTAAAACCTTCAAAGGCTTTGAAACATAAATGTGAAAAAGAAGTGATTCCTCTGATTTAAAAGAATTCTTTTTAAACTTCGACAGCTCCAGAAGTTCTTGGTCCAGAGAAGTATGACAGATCTTGTGACATGTGGTCACTTGGTGTCATTATGTATATTCTGTAAGTCAATCATGTCATGTTTTTTTCAGTGATTTTATCATCTTTATTTTGCATTGACACATTGTTTACTTTGAAGCTTCTCTAAATTATTGCAGCCATAATCTCTCTTGTCATCAAGCTTTTTGTTCTTAAACACAGACTATGTGGGTATCCTCCCTTTTTCTCACATCATGGTCTGGCAATATCTCCAGGAATGAAAAGACGGATCCGTAAAGGACAATATGAGTTCCCCAACCAAGAGTGGTGTGATGTTTCTGAGGAAGGTACGAAAAATGCATGTCAGAAATATAATGGGTGTTCTGTCAGTATGAACTCTTGCAGACACCACAGAATGCTCCTCTCCCTTCTTTCATTTCCACCAATATTTATCCACAAAAAGTTTTTTTTTCTTCTTTTTAGGAAGCTACACCATATCCTTTCCTTTTTTCAGTTACAAGCACTCTACCCTTCTACTCCAGCTATCGTATTTTCTGATGGCTTGAACACAAAAGCATAGCAAGAAAGTGTGAAAAATGCTTTTGGATTGTATGTATCATATATGATATTAAATGTTTCTAGATTCAATATAATTTACAATGCAGAGACATGCCAATGTCATGGAGATAGTACTGATGACATTTGGAAAAACTGTCACTACGTTATTGCAGTTATTGCATGACTGTCAAGATATGAATGTTTAATAACAATAATGAGTTCCTGTTTCAGCCAAACAGCTGATCTGCCACTTACTGAAAACCGAGCCCACCCAGAGGATGAACATCACCGAGTTCATAAGCCATCCATGGATAAATGTGAGCAGCCTCCTGTAGGCTTGACACTGTTTGAGCAACCACTGCTTTTGAGAGATGTTGGCAAACATTTATGCATGTCCTCTGACCAATGCAGCAGTCCGTGGAGGTCCCTCAAACTCCTCTTCACACCAGCCGTGTGCTGCACGAGGAACAAGATGTCTGGGAGCAGGTTAAGGTAAGTGCTGTCCATACCTGCCCCTTTATTGCTGCTTCTTCTGATGCACAGGAACTACACATCATTTGCTTTTATCCATTAAAATCAGGAATGAGTTAAACATGTAATTATACGTTTATTTTATACATACCATTTTTTTTCTGCTGCACAGTTAAACCCTTTGATATAGACTTAAAACAATATGTGCATATGCTTATTATTTTCATTTTGGTTGTGTTTGCTTAAAGCAGCATTGTAATTGTAATTTTCAGGAGGAAATGACAAATGCCTTGCAAACGATGAGGGTGGACTATGATCAAATTAAAATCAAAACCATTGAAGATTCAACTAATCCTCTACTCATAAAGAGAAGAAAGAAGGGTAAAATCGTAACCACACAACCTCCAGGCTAGTGAAATTAAAACTTTTTAAAAGATATTCAGTTTGCAGCTCTGAAATCATACTTTTATATTTTGTGTTTAACTGTTTTAATTTCAAACTTTTATTGAAAATGTTATTATTTTAACGCATGAAATGCATTGGGTCTTTTTTTGTCTCTAAGGACTTGTGAACTATTTATGATGTGAAAAGTACTCTGTGTGTGTGTGCACGTGTGTGTGTGTGTGTGTGTGTGTGTGTGTGTGTGTATGAAGGTTCATTCAAGAGTCACCGCACCTGAGGTAACTCAAATCTGTATGTGTTGCATCACGTATCAGTTTGTATTTTTTTTTTTTTTTATGTACATATGTGATTCAGCTTTTTTGGCAGTTTTTAGTTTCTGCCTCTATTCTCCTCTCTGTATTGAAAACAGTTTAGACAGACTTTCCCTTCAGGTTATTGTTGCGATAGATTGCCAGCTTCATTTACATTTGTCTGAATGACCCATAATAGAAACCAATCCCATTTGTTTGGTTTGCTGACATGAGGTCAGAAGTATTTCTCAAGTTTTCTTGCCAAATTGTGGTTGTGAAGTATCGAAACCTTGTGTAGCAATAACCCTGATGCAATGCTCATGAAACGGGTGATGATTGAATTTGACAACTGGTGCACCTTTAGCATTTTCTTCAGAACTTTAACTAAAAGTAGCTGCATGAGGACTGTTGTGTGAAGCATGGAATGAAACATGTATGGCAGTATGTAAAGTAGACAACTGCACAACACAAATGATGTGTTTGTCTTTTACTTAGAATTAAATCTTTTGATATTCTCTTTGGTTTTGTGTGTTGTTTGATCAGTTAGCTGTTCACCGTGATGTCCCTCAGTGCAAGAGCTTTGCAAATGAAATGTGTCTCCTTTCTGTCAGACATCAACATTTTAAAAGGGGAAAGTTTTTCATTTCCCCCACCGGTCATAGAAACTCTGGATACACAAGGAAAAATTGCCAGTTCTGATTACTGTTATCATAATTCTAATACACTGACAGACATGGCTTCTTAAATACTGAATAACGTAACACCACTTGGGGAAAGAAATTAGTACTGTTGGAGACTAAAGGACGCCTTTTGCCAAAGAATGCTGGAGTTAAAACCCCGCCAAGTACTTGCAAAAAAAGTCCCATCTGTGTATCCTCAGCTCCCCTTTCCACTCATGTAAATGCTTAGTTATTAAGGTCTATTATATGTTGAACAACTTCCATTTTGTAATCAGGATATAGTCTTTTATTTCCTCACAGGGACCGAGGAACCCCTGAAACTCAAAACCAGTTTTCCTGCTGTCCTTCTTAGGACATGAATAGTGGACCTGTTTAGCAACCATCAGCAAGCATGATGATAGTGTTGGTCAGGCGCCAGCACATCCATATGTTAACTTTCTCCACAGCTTAAAGACTGTAATTGGCAAAATTAGTGAGTACCTGAAGCAGGCAGGAACAGGGTCAGGATGATGAAAAACATGTTGAGTGTGAGGTACATTGTGAACAAATAACAGGGTTCATCATATGCTTTACATGTTAAAACATATGGTGAATAATGGAAAAAAGAAACCCACAACTTAAGAAATGCAGTCTTAAGTTGAAAGTCTGCCTTTAGGCAATTGTACGTAAAGTATTTGCACTCACCATTCTACAAAGTTTTTAAGATAGTTTTGCCACATAAGTAAAAAAAAAGAAAGAAAGAAAGAAAGAAAAAAAGAAAAAAAAAAGCACATCATGTCACAGTAAAACAGGAAACTAAAACAAAAAATCAAAGACATTCAACCATACGTCTCAAAGAGTTTGTATTGCGGAAAGAGTTGTCAGCATCTTTTTGCATGTTACTTGAAACTGGCAGCGGCTAACAAAGCTATAGGGGTTGTGATGAACCTATCTTGCGTGTCCATTGTATGTTTGAGTCACAGAGCACAAAAATCCCAACCTTTAGTAGAGGAATGTGAAAACCTCTGTCGTGACAAACCATGTCAGTATAGTCAAGTTCAGACATTTTAGGCACCATAAACATAATGTGTGTATAGGAACCTTAGTGAAGCTGTATCAAGAAAAAAACACCCCTAATTACAGCGTCTAGCCTGGTATGTTAAATTTTCTATACCATGAGCCCCCACTTTCTCCATAATCCCCTTCCACAGCGACAATAAAAGGCAAGCCAGACTTCAAATGGCTGTCTTAATGATAAGGCATGACACAGCAAGGGAAAACAAGGCAGTTAAAAAGCAGATGTGTGCACCGGTGCACAGATGGGATTGATATTGACATGGCTGGAGGTGATGAGTTGCACTGTAGGTTTTACATGCAAGCTGAAAAATGTATATTCTCTAATGAGGGTGGGTGTTTAAGGCTGGGGCTGCAGCTTCTTAGAGAGGGGGTTATTTACTCTATACCAACAACATATTCCACTCACTCAGTCTGAGGAAGACAAAGGCGACGCTCACAAGGGAGGAGACATCACCTCTGATCAACCAACTGGTAGGTATATTGTACCTACGCTAAACTTCAGTGTTGCAGGGAGAAGTCATTCTGTGTTAAATGATTGAACTTGCATAATTTGTTGTGGTTTGCCAGGAGGTAATTTGCCAACATATTTTTTCTTACTGTTTTTTTCCATCAGTGATCATGCAGACAGTGGTGCTCCTCCTTATAATGGGGTTGGTAGACCTGAGCATCAGCCAGCAATACAGTCAATTCCAGTGGCTATCCCATCTGCGAGGGCGAAGGCGGCATGGCTGGTGGGCTGAGGATGTGGACTGCCCCCTGGAGTGTGACTGCCCCTCATCCATCCCAACAGCTATGTACTGTCACAGCCGCAACCTTCAGCATGTTCCCTACGTCCCTTCACATATTAAGTACGTCTACCTGCAACGGAACCAGATCACAGGCATCCAGGATGGGGTGTTTGACAACGCCACCAATTTGGTATGGGTTGTGCTGTTCCACAACCAGCTCAGTTCAGACAAGATTGGCAAGAATGTTTTCAGCAAGCTCAAGCACCTGGACCGACTCCTATTGGATCACAATGAGCTTGTACGTGTGCCTCCCAACTTGCCCAAGTCAATCACAGACCTGCGGCTTGGAAACAATAAGATCTCAAAAATCCAATCCAAATCCTTCGAGGGGATGGTCAACCTCACCACCCTTCAGCTTCGGGCAAATGCCATAGAGGACGTTGGAGGTGTGTTCAAGGGACTGAAGTCTCTGGTGCTGCTGGATATGAGGAAAAACAGACTGAGAAAAATCCCAGACAACCTCCCTGAAAGGCTGCAGCAGCTCTACCTGGAGTTTAACAACATAGAGAGCGTGCCGGCAGGCTTTCTCACAATGAATCCCAAACTGCAGTTTGTCCGGTTGGCTCATAACAAGCTGACAGATAAAGGACTTCCATCCAATGTCTTCAATGTCAGCACGCTTGTTGAGCTAGACCTTTCTTTCAATAAACTGGAGAAGATCCCTGTTGTTAGTAGGAACCTGGAGAACCTTTATTTACAAGCCAATAAGATCAAAGGTATGGACTTTTCCTGTATGTTCGTATAGCATGTGATACTAAAGTAAAATAGTTATCCTTAACCTATTAAAAGGGTTCAAAAGTCCCATTGGAATTAAAAGTCATTAACATGTTTTTATTTTTAACAACCAAAAATAACACCAGATAGTTTCAACAACCTCTCATTCATACTAAAACAAGTCTTAAATTGTGTAAATGACAACTGAATCATGGTGTTGAATTTACAATGCTGAGCTCATGTACTGTCCATTGCCAGTTACCCCCTTTTTCTGAGCATTTTTCTGCACTGTATTATAAACTGATTACTAGACAATACACAAGTCTCAGAAATCTTTAATGGCACAAATGCTGGTTAAAAGTTTTAAACCACTTGCCCTCACAGTGGGACCAGATTTGACAAAGTAGGATCTGCATCATCATAAACCTCCTTGTGTCCCACTTTAGTGAATCCTAGTACCTTAATGAACTCCAGTTGCTTGTGTGGGTTTTACCAATGCTGATCAGATATCCAACTGACAGGGACTCAAATATTATGATTTGTAATATTTTAATCACATAAGAATCAAATAAGAATCAAGCAAATCTATTGAGGTTTATTTATTTTCACATATAGTTGAAAAATAAATGTTTTAAAGTTCTGCTGATAAAGAATAACTTACCATATTTACATATATGCTCAAACTGTGACATCATCCTGCCAGTAACAGCTGAGCTCCTCCTAATACTCTGGATGTCATGAGGAAACTAATCATTAAATGTGAGTTGGTCAGGGCTTAGTTTTGGCTTGATTGTTTTTAAAGGGCTGCCATGTCATAACCTTTCTCATTTTATAGCTAAACAGTCAATAAAATATTTTCCTGAAGATATGCGCAGGGAGAGCAAGACAATGAAGTAACAGAGTTTAGTTTAATATTTGTCTGTGCTGCCTTGTTTAGTTCAGAAGCAGTCATTGATATGATTAACTGCTTGGACCTAATTGTTTTTGCTCTGGCGTGATGGATTACTCCAAATAAAGTAGAAGGCAGAGGGACATCACCTTCGGGTCAAGTTGGTAATTTCTGTAGCCAACCCTGTAGATGAGTCACCGAGTGACAGACTTATGGTGATCGCGGTCGACCTGGAACTTTCTACGTTGTTTGTTGCTCCTTAAAAATGAATCAACGTCACTATTAAAAGAGAATAGGACTCGAACAGACATTTCACTGGTGGCTGTATAAATAGGATGCTCCAAAACAGAATTATGATTATTGTTTGTTGTGGCAACACATGTCAGTCGGCCTTCAAGTGTGCCAATAGATTCTGAGATTGAAACATTGAAAAACAAACACATTGGAAAAACAGCAAACACAAATAAAATAGATTCTCTCCAGTAGTTTTTTAGTAGTTTGTTTTCTATGTTATAACTTACCAGTAGAAATATCCGATTATTAGGTCCACCAATTCTCAATTCCTCTCCAGCACGAAAATAACATCGTTGGCGCACACTCCATTGTTTTCCTGAACAAGTTTCGCAGAGCTCTGCTGGCAACGTCTGCAGTCACAGACAGTTTACTCAATTATTTGGTTCAAACTAAGCGTCACCATGCTACCACTGAACATTAGATTTCCTGGAAGCTGGCTATCCCTTTCACAACCTTTGTCAGCATAATGACTGTCACGATTGCTGTCAGGATGCAGTTACAGTTTAAGTCAGGCCTGATGTTGCCTTACATACAAATATTTTCACATTCAATTCCTTACAGTTTATAAATGAAACACTAATATGTGATTGGCCAGTACCCAAAGTTCAGTGATCTGTATCGGCAACAGGACTGAAAAAAAGTTGGATTGGTCTATCCCTACTGAGCTTGAAATGAATATGATACATAAAACTAGTGATTCTAGCTGTCTCAATTTTATTCCACCATTCAATTGCATTTGGCAGTTCAACATCCTAAAATGTGTTAATCCTTCTTATTCTTGTCATCTCCAATTCCTAGGATTAATTCGTTGGTCTCTTAGCCACTCACAACAGTGATGTAATATCCCACATGACTTTTGTTATGGCAACTAAGAATATAACAAAAGCCAAAAATTCAAACATTAGATGACACCAATAGACTCTTTGAAATGATGCACTTCCCCTGAAGTAGAGCTTTCTCCATGAATGCTTTCCTCAGTGGAAGCCCACACACATAACCACTCTTATGAAATACAAACAAATCCAATATGAAAAAAAAAGAAAAGAAAAGAAAAACAAATTTAAAACAATAACAACAAATTTAAACACCAGAAAAACAGGCTTGACTGAGTTTAATGACAGAAAAGTTGCTTTAATATAGAAATGTGAGAACCAACTCCAGACTTCTTGCACAGACATACTTAGAGTCCCAGCAGGAATATACAGCAGTTCTTGTTTTCATTTAGTTTGGCTTGGTTGGATAGTACACTGGTGTTGTGAAGAGATTGTTGTTCACTAGAACTTAATGTTTCTCTCGTCTTGTGCGTTTCAGAGTTCTCCCTGACCAGTTTCTGTGGTACAATCGACATGACAAACTTCTCCAGGCTGAGAATGCTGCGTTTGGATGCCAATGAGATCAGTGCCAAAGACATTCCTGCGGAGGCTGCCTACTGTTTGCGGCGTGTTGGTTTTATTGATGTGTAGTGCTTCCTTCTCACTCTCTTTCTCTTTCTGTTTTTTCTCAAGTCATCCAGGGTGATTCTCCATCTGTGACACTCCCAAACTCATGTTACATATGGCTACTTCTCCTTTCCTTGTTGTTTTAATGTTGTATAACGTATTGTTAAACTGTTATGAGAGCAACTCTTACTATTCCAAACAATTAAACAGTTCCAGCGTTAGTCAACGGGAAATACCAGAGCTGTGTAATCACATATCCAGATGACTGACATATGGATGACAAAGTCCTGTGAGTAAAGGCCAGACAAGCAACATCGACAGTCACTTCAGTTGCAGTAATCTGACAAAGGCTTTTTACTCTGTAGAGACAATGTAGCTGTTGTGTTTGGTACTTTATAACCTGTTTTTTTAACTTCCTATCATCAGTGTGAGAGTCAGCTTGGATCTTTGCCTCCACCATGTGGCACAAGGTGATAAAACAGCAGATTGAGCAGCCGTGATCCACATGATTATTATTATTATTTGGCAAGTTCCCACTGACATAATATCACTGCCAGTGCTATTGGTACTTTTTTTTAAAATCTCCAGAATACTTTAAATGTGTTTAATAACTTTCCAAGTTACATAATAATTAAAGTTGTGTGATGAGATATTTCTATAACAGGTGAAAAACAGCCTCTAAATTATCCAAATATAACAATTTATTGGTTTCAAGTCTGTAACAATTGGTTAATAACTGTTATATATTTTTTTTTGTTTAAGTGTTTAAGCAACTTCAACATAATGACTTTTGAGAGGCCTGTAATTTCTCAGCCAATATGTATTGTAATGCATATTACACATTAATGTCTTATTGATGCACAGGAAGCTGATGTCAAAGTTTATGTTAGGAACATTGACAATGTTTTGTCTGTATCCACTTAGCAGGAATTTGAGTCTTTTATTTTGAAATCCACTACTATGTACCCATCAGTACATAAAATAGAATAAAATTTAAAAATTAAAAAAAAAAATTTGTTGTCCTAATTATTAAAAGTGATATTTTTCTTAGCAGCAACAACATATTTGTCTCCTTCAATTTGAAGATAAAACAGGCAAAGATTAGGGGCGAGAAAAAGGGCGGCAGCTTAAAAACTCTTGCTGGTTTTAGGCAGTTCCCACATATTTATTGTTGGAGACAACTCGCCTTTTCATCTTGCACAGCTGCCTTTAATCCTCTACAGAAAGGCACTAAATTGAATTATAGAAATACTTTTCTTGTTTGTAATGGAGCAAAGTCCCTAGATGAAGAATATATTTCTGCCAGTCCAATAGTGGTTTGCACACTGATAAGCGGTAGCTACTTATGTTAATAGTATTATAGATTTACATATACTGCAGTTCACACACAGTTCTGCGGTGGTGAGAGCTGTTTTTTTTTTTTCCCCTCCTCCGCTTTCTACACAGATTCTTCAAAAACAAAATAAGTGGCCAGCACACATGCACACAATCACATGAGGGATTCTTTTGATAGAACTTACTGAATGTGATCCTCTGACCAAACTCATACATTTTACTGTGTGGGGAGTTGTCCAATTATTCTAACACTCAGACGTTACGCAATTTATTATTATGAAACATAAGACTTGACCATCATGAGTGTAAGTCACGACAACATGAAAGAAAAAGCTGCTATCTCTCTCAATAATGTTCAGTATTTTGACAGTAATAACAAATTTGACATAATTAGCATATGAGTAAACTAAAGTACCGAATTATTCCAACAAACTGTCACGCCCTGCACACTGAAGGTATTTCATGTGTAGCTGGAACAGTGTGTTGTGTGTTTCTATCAGGATCGTATCTCAGCCTCAGTGCCAGTAACAACAGCTCAGGGTGTTTTATCATTAAAAGACTATTATGGAGAGTTTGTGTTGAAACCATGCTGCTGTGTGTTTTAAAGCTGGATACACAAATCTTTAATTGTAGAAGTTGGCCATCAACAACAATGTGAGGTTATAATGAGGGTAGCTTAGCTGCTTGTCAAAGCAGTAAGTAAGACTGATTTGACAAGGATGTGAAATACTTCTGACTCCTCATAAAGTGTAAAGTCAGCAGGATTATAGGAGGATATTAAGAAACCCAGCTCCTTTAATAAGCAATACCTGCTCTTTACTTGTTATTCCATGGAAGTTATCTATGAATGCAACGGGTTCTGGAAAGCTGGAGAACATTGCATTTTGCATTTTGTATTGATGGAACCTTTATTATCATTAGGTGATTTAATAGCGTCAAACTAATAAATAACTTGTGGAAATGTTTGGCAAACAACATTACAAACAATTGGTTAGGCGGTAGCAAATGGAGACACATTATTTAACATACATAACTAGTGTAAAAATAAACCTTTTTTTAGTGAAAAGATATCTGCAATACATAACGCATTAACATAATATACATACCATATTATTCCAAACAAGGCCCATCTTTGCTCTCAGTCAAAGCCAAGCTTCTGATTAAATAGGTGAGCATGATAGATTACACACACAATACTGATGTGAAAACATGTTCATGATGGATAAAATGTGCAGCTTCACTCGTGCTCTGCCTGTTGCTGCTGCTGCGATGTGCCCTGTACTGCCTGAGGAGAGAAAAAATCTACTTTAAAAAAGCAAAGAACATAAAGATGGATGTGAACTGAAGTCATTATTTACATTAAGGCTGACACAGGCAATAAACCATTAAATCACGTGCCAGCTCCAGCTGTTTAACTCGCAGTTACAGATGTAGGTGGGGGATACTCACATTATTATGGCTCCATCTCTATGTCCTGCAGGTCTCTGCTTGAATCAAAATGACAAAGAAAGGAATGCATCAATGTGAGTTCAGTCAACAGGAAAAGACTGATCATTTTTTTTATTTTTTAATTACCTTGAGTTTGTATACGATCTTGATCTGTGAGGGTTGTGTCTTCTCTGTTTAAGAAAGAAAATACTAAATGAACTTAAACCAACAGAAAACACTGTGAGCAATTATTAAGTGAGTCATAAAGTGACGGACACAACTCATTTTTTTTAGATTTTAAATATAACATTAGCCAGCTTGAGTTTTCAGAGCAGGACACAGGCGATGACAGGGTTGGGACAGAGACAAAATGCACTGTGTTTAGTCATATTTTTGGCAAACCAAATTGACAGACTTGGAATGTTACTTAGCACACAAAATGACAAGGCAGTAGAAAGTAATGCTGCGAGAAGTATAAATGTTTCTGTGGTGGATTCAATGTTATTTTCCACAAAGAAAACTTGTTATTGAAAACCACTGCTGTGATTCCAAGCTGTGGCACAGGCTACATTCTCCTTGAATCACTGAGAAAAATGAATATCTATACAGCAGCTGTGCTTTTCACAGTCAAAGCTTTAAAATGAGTATCACTTTAAAGTATTTGACAGAGATGTTTTGTAACTTTGTCTCACCCCTGTTGACAAAGCAAATATCTGCTGCCCAGTGGGTGGTGACCTCAAATGAGGTCGGTCACTGGTCTGTTTCACGGCGATCCCATCCAAAATAAACCTCTCTTTGGAAGCATTTTCAGAGCTGTACGTTAAGTTTTTGACATGCTGAAACTATACAATATGATGGGAATTCCAGATGTTTTGAAAAAGAGACACTTTGTTTTGTGTCCAAGGCTTAAAAATATACGTATGTTGGCTCCTGTTACAACATTTATGCAGTCCCATGCTTGCTTCCAGTAAAACTTTGACTTTACCTCTGACATTTTGCCTTAAGGTGCACAGGCGGCTAGCACTCGCATGTGTCAGAGAAAGTTTATCACCAAGTTGTAGCTCTTGAGTCTCCTCTTGTTTCTGTCTGTACAATACAGTGCAGACTGAAAATCTTTATACAATAACTTCAACTAAATGGATAACTTGACTTTGCAAGATTTCTTTTTCCACATAAAACATATAAAAAAAAAACAGCTGCGTCCTCCTATTACACAGCTGATTGAGCTGAGAAACATTAAAAAATACAACAACAGAGGGTGCAGCCCTCAACCAAGCCAAGAGAACATTCATGGGATGGTCCCATCTCCTAAGTTGGGCAGTCTATGATCATTTTCAGATTCACACTTGTATTTGGGGTTTCTTCCAGAACATGTTTACATTCTTTTGTGCTCAAAAACACATTATTTTTCTCATGCTGTCTGTCATTATTTCTGTCTGACACGATCTGTTTAACCGCCTGTTTCCGTAAAACCCCCCTCCCAAAAAAGCCAAGTCTGCTCTGACTGGTCAGCATTGGGGAAGTTACGCCTCCAGAGCATTTTTTTTTTTTTTTTGCCAGAAAGCCATTTGTGGCAAAACATTTTTTTTGTTACCACTAATTGTTCATAAACTGCAACTAAACTGAAAAAAAAAACAGTAAGTGTCATTTTTCTAGCCAGGTCTTGGGCCTGTGGTTAACCCATGTATGAACAGCAACCTTTCTTGTGCTTACTTCTACTACAACAACCACAGCTTTGAGGTACAAGGCATTCTCTCTCTCATGAAATACACGGTTGTATATTCCATTGAACCTGCATGTTGCACAAGAAGGAGAGCCAAATGTGAATGACTTGATGAGACACATGTTATCTGATTTAGGCAGCCCACAAAAAAAAAAAGCGTTAAACCCTCCAGATACCTACATTCATATGAAAAAACACTGAATTGGATCAGGCAAGCTATTGAATATGATCAAGAAGCTATTTTTGTAATGACTCTATATCCACCTTAATGCAAGACCAAATCCCTCTATCTCAAGGTAATAAAAAATGAAACGCCATATCTGTATCAATCCAAGATTGGGGGCTGAACCAAAGAAATCTTTCTTGGCCCATCGGCACCTGTTCACCATGTTTCAATAAAACTGGGTCTTTAGTTTTAGTTAACTCCACCAGACAAACCCCACCCAAAAACATTACCTCCTTCTCTGAGGTAATAACTGTGCATGCCACACACCATTAAATATAAGTTAATTAATCTTACATGACAGTTCAGACGCAAACATACAGGTTACTTAGGTTTTAAATAGTCTTAACAGAGCTCCATTTGCTAATTTGTCAGTGTAGTGCTTCCAATTTGGTCCATTTCCTCATAAAGCATTTTAAGCCCCTGCATCCTTCTATTGTCAGATATTCTTACTTAGCCCACAGATGATGTTAATTAGAGTCTCAGAGGGATCATTGCACAAAGCCTTTTCCTTTGGGGGAATCTGGCAGGGACACCTAACCACACACTGCGACGAAAAGCTGGAAAGAGAGGTAATAGTGAGCAGCATTGTCGACAAAAGGAGAAAGAATGATTAACAGGTGTAGAAAACATTCCACAAGTGTGAAGTTAGAAGCCACATCAACCATTCTATTGTAATTACGATTGTTCAGCGTCTCAACATTCACTACCAGCCGTGCAGTGTCTCTCTTCATCGCTGAGTGTGAAACATAACTGCATGCTGTCTGCTAAGTAAAATCTAAACAACCAGCACCCTCAATGACAGCCAATCCAACCTGCTCTCTCAAGTTTGCTAGTCTTCTTACGTTGCAGCTTAAAGCTCAATGGGATTTTATTTTGATCAAGATGACCTCATCATGAGGGGACGCGAATGTATGTCTTCAATACCTCTGCTGCAAACTTCAGTGTGATTTTAGGTATCCGAAACACCAAGTTCCACCAATATCGAGATTCACATTCCTAATATGGTTCTGAGTACTGCTTAATGTTTTGCTGTTTCTGCCAGCTCCTTCAACACTTTAACCTTATTTCAGTCTTAATCAAAACCTGTGTTTGAGAAATCAGCTTCTGACTTCTAAGAAGTCCCATTATTGGGTTAACCTGAAAGAGCCTCCTAATTGGAACAATTTTTTTCATTAAACCCCCTTTGTGTAGAGCTCTAATTTAATAAAAATTCTGAATATCACCGACCTGAATCTCCATCTGTCTGGTGTTATGTGATCTGAATGTGAAACAAACTTATGAAAAGCCTAACTCTGCAACTGTGACGTCACCTACAAACTGGTGCCTTTCTGTGTGCACTTTGCATTTCTTTGCAGGCTCTACAAGTGCAAGTGCTACACACTGAAACCCACACCTCACATGCATTTTTACCATTTGCCATTCCCAGACTCCATGACCAAACCTCTGACCTCAGCATAAGGGTTAGTCCACCAGCAGCCTGCTGCAGTTGACTACTGTTTCCTAAATCCATATTTAGGTCAAAACCAGGATCCAAATTTTAGCACAAGGATTAATAAAAACAATTAAAATAAAATAAAATCAAACTTTCAAAACACTGAACACAAACACAGAGCTGCTTTCCAACCACGACAAAATACTTAAAGACTTTTTTTTAAAACCATTCCCAGCTTTTTATGACACAGGGTCACAGTGAGGTTGACCTTTGACCTATGACCTTCAAAGTTCATAGGTCAAAGTTCATCTTTGGTTCAAATTCTACATTTGTGCCAATTTAAAGAACAACGAAGGAAAGAATGTGAAGAACATGGTTGACATCCCAACTACTATATACTATATAACTACTATATTCTTTCGACTCATCTGAAAGCAGAAAGAAGCTACATAACCCAAATTCTCATGTAGTGCCATAAAAATATGGTATTGCCTTTGTGGTCTACCCTTAAAGGTACAGATATGTATTTATAGAAATAGATATATATTATTTTATGCTATAGTCATGAATCAGGCTTAATGAATCATGAGAAATTTGCATTATGAGCATCAGATATTTAGAAACCACAGCTTGGTCATGCAACGAGTCACATAGTAAAATATCTGAAATAAAACACCAAATAGCTTCAAGAAGAGGTTCTGCTTTGTTGTAACCAGTAAACCCAGGCTCCATCTTGTTTTGTTCTGTTTAGTAATTCACCATCAAGGGAGGGCTGGTACTGGGAGGAATGTCATGGAAAACATCAATATTTAACATTTCTAGTCATCTAGTCAATTTACATCTTGTTGTCCTGAGGAGATGCAATCTTTACTGTAAAGTTTGACACACACCACACACAGGTAGACACCTTATAAACTATGGCAAGGTTGTAATTCAATAGTGTTATACCTACAAACAGGACTATTAACACTTTATTGCTTTTCAGACATCTGGTACTGTTGCGGGTTTTAATTTGTCCGGTCTGTGAGCTCTTTTGTTGTTCCTTTGCTTCTTGACAAGGCATTAAAACTTTGTTGTTGCTGCAATATTCATTTTGTTTGATAATTAATTAGATTATGCTAAAGTCACTGGGGGTTGGGGTTAGGCTTGTAAGGCGCAGATAATTAAAAATTATTGATTTGTAAAGAGCATAATTGCATCATTTACATATGAAGACTTTGTGTGCGTGTCTTGCTGCAAATTAGCACTTGTGCTTTCACCAGTAGGTTTAGTCCCTGCCTTGTTTTGATGTGCTCAGTATTTTCCAGAAAGCAAGGGCTGGTACTTCACAAGAGGGAGTGCTCCAGAGAACACAGGCTGGCTGCCAAGGCTTGCTTAAATGCAATATGATTGGAATGCATGGCTAAACTTTATTAGGGTACATGTGATTTTGGAATAAACAAAACTGAAATGCTGGTACCTTTTGAGTGATGAGACAGTAGAGAGTGAGTATGAATAGCAGTCCTCCGCAGATGGAGGCGATAATGAAGCCGAGCTTGTACAGATCTCTGACTGGTCTTCTCTGTGAAGCCTTCTCTGAGTTCCTTTCATAACTGTCTGTAGATAAAGACACATATTCTGTGATGTGGCTCCACACATCTGCTTTTCTATCGCAGGACGTTTGAGAAGAGTTTCCCACCTGTGAAGTGTTGTGTGGATGACTCTGTGTATAGCTCTGTGGTGGAGCCAAAGATTTCCGAGTATTCTCGCTGGCATCTCCAGTCTACCGGCGCATTGCTCATGGTCACCAGCTCCCAGTAGACAGACAGCACCTCCGAAACCCTCTGCAGTGCCTCTGTAGTAGACCCTCTGTAGAGCATCTCGAAGCTCTCTGGCTTATCCTGCAGCAAATTCCAGGAAACATACTTTAAATGTTTTCACAAGCATTGCAGATTTATCTCCTCACCCTAGGCAATTTCACACATCTATTCACATATTTCTTCTTCATGTTTTATATTATAGAAAAATAGTCCTTCAGTGTTGAGAAACTGGCTGGGCACACTCACCTCAACCTCTTCGTTAATCTGAGGCACACATTTCTGAGAGTAGATGTTGAGGATGAGTGCTCTCAGGGACTGAACGTAGCCGTCATTGACTGAACCCCGACTGTATTTGAAGTGGGTGGTGAGCAGCTCCAAGATCCAGGGTAACGCAGCTTTTACAAAGCAACATTTGCTCTGTGTAAAATCAGGACGCAAGGTAATAAACATGAAAGCATGATACCGTAAATGGAAAGTTGGAAAGTGAACCAAAGCTTTTGAAAGGAAACAGTCCCATAAAACGAATGTTACCTTACCAAACTTCGCCGTTCTATGAATGTGTAGGTTATCGAGCACCCGCTTCTCAGCTGGTTATCCATCTGCAGAACAACAGAGACGATATCACAGTGGGACGTTTAGAAGGTCGCCACATTGTTTCTTCTGTTGTTTGAACAAAATGTGTTTCTAATGTTGTTTCAACACCTACCAGATGCCTGGCTGTCAGCAGGTGCTCCCTCGTGATGGAGTGTCTGCATGGACCAGGGACCTCAGCCATAGTCAGAGGGAAGCTCAGGAACATAAGTACACACAGACACTTAACCTGCAACTAACACAACAATAGATTATCCTCCCTTCCCCCAAGAGAAAAGCAGCTGATGCACACATGGATATTTACTTAGCTGGAAAGTTCACTGAGTCATTCAAAGTACCATGACTTAAAGATTACTCAAGAAGAAATAAAACGAGGATTGACAACCACTAACTCAACCATAGCATTGGTAATTGCAGACGAAGCATCCGGAACCATCAATACACTCCACTTGGCAGTCACCTCCTTTCCCATACCACGATCATCTTTTCTTGTAAATTATCATACAAGAAAACCTAAATGGATTTTCCTCCTAATGTGCCAAAACAAGCATTATGCATCCATGCAAGTACGAAATAATATGTTGAGCACGTACAAGCACACTGGGGAAAAAAGCTGCTCAGCTACAGTAAAAACACATATTTCTTTCCACCCGTGCAAACAGTTTGCGCATTGCAGCTCTGCTTCTAGACTTAAGTTTCTGCAATACGCATAGGGCCTCTTTGTTGAAAGGCTACCAGTGACTGATGTTTACTTTGTGACCTCAGAGGAACCTAAACCATTTTAGATAAGTTGTACTTATGGTCAAACAGTGCCCTCTACCATGAAGGCTTCGCCTGGGAGAGAAAACATGCACGCCCTCCTGTTGCTGATGTGCCTGCTACCAAGCACCTTTTGGCAGCTGTAACAGTAAAATGGGCTCCAGATGGACCTAATCCTTCTACTGAAGATTAAAACATGGTGACAAGCATATGTTCCTAAACTGCAAGCAAAATGTATATGCAGTGGAAAGTTTTTCTTGGTAATTGTCCCATTGACTCCCCGAACTGTGAGTGAGTTTACTGCAGCTTCCATGGCATGCATAAAATATCAATATAAAAAAAATGAAATGAGCCCTTCTATGTGCTTCCAAAACCATTTAATAACCCACACTATTGCTGTAGCATTCTACTGCCGTAAATGTACATCAGAGCAATTAAATGATTTAACAAGGAAAACCGAATTCAAAGCAGACCCTAATGAAATTTCCTTCTAATTGGGAAAAAACAGTTGCATCAGAGCAGTTCCAAGCAAATGTTCTTAATCCTTTTACTGAGGAGCAATACATGGAAACGAACATACACTCTCAAAAGTATGCATAAGGAGGTATTCCTCAGTAATTATCCCATATACCTAAACTGATCAGCGTGTTCAGCATAGCTGCTGCAACAGTCAAGATAGACGTCAGTGGCACACAATAAACATTCACAGTAGAAACAATCAATCATTATTCATCGGAGAACTCTTTGAAAGCCGCCAGAGACTTGAAGTATTTCTTTCATTTTTGTTGTCTGTTCCTAATATAATGCAGAGTTGTACACATTTGCTCTTTTTCCAGGTTTCGGATTTATGTAACCAGAACTTTATGATTCTGCCACAACTTTGTGTCAAGATTTTAATGGATTATATGTTTTAATAAATCCAAGCTGTGCTGCATGCATGTTCAAACCAGTAAAAGGGAGGAAAATAAAAATTATCTTTACTAACAAAAGAAAAATAAAAGACAAAAAAGTGTTTCCCAAAACATCTGATGATCTGTTTCAGCTATAAGACTATCATGCCAGCCTCCGATAGTGATTGGGAACCCACTTGATGGCTGATCATAATCAAATTATTGTAATCTAATAAAACTATTAATGTGACTGCTATGTGGTTAATGCAGCAGCACATGATGCAAATGTCACCTGTCACATGATTTGCTCTTTCCATGCTGTCCAAGATATTTCCATGAAGCAATCAAACAAACATGTAAAATAAAACTTCCCACACAGACACACAACATTGCCCGTATCAAGTGAAGCGTTTTCAAGCGCAGAGATTGTAGAAAGGTTCTCACCTACCTTTGCTTTGCTCTGAATCAGGGTTGACACAAGGATGGTCATCTGGTACGTATTTGACTATGGAAAACACCAGACTCCTCTGTCACACACATTGAAGCAAACAGATCCTTTTCATATATTCAGTTTCACTCCTCTGAAAGGAATTCGCTGTCAAGTAAATTTGACACTTCGTCGTGTGGCGCCGTTCTTAAAGGCATTGCCTGTTGTGCTCCTGCTGCAGAGAGTGAGTTCAAACTGAGACTAAATGTCGCAGCTGACAGACAGCCCTTTTAAAGACCTCCCACCTCTCCTCTGTTTGACAAAATACAGGGTCATGGTCTCCACACACGTATAAATTTGGGGTTTTAGATTGGCTTGACACTGTATTGTGAGTTCTGTTAGACATTAGACATTTTTAAGGGAATTGACATAATAAAAACAAATGGACAAATAAAGCTTGTGGGAGCTTGAAGTGGTCGCTGATAACATCTGTTCTCACTCTAGAAACACTCTCCCTCGGAGGCGATTTGCATTTAAAACTCTCGACATATGAACTCTCAGCATAACAATTTTTGAATGGCAATTCTGAATTGTTCTCAAAACAGATTAGCGGCAGAGAAACAAAAAATAAAAAAAAAAGGAAAATTGGCCTGGGATCTATTAACACAGGAAGTGAATTCCGATCCTTTGAACACATTCCAACACGTCACGTCGTAAACTCATGTAAGCATGCATTTATTGCCATCCTACTGTGAAATGCACTCTTTATATAGGGTAAAAATGAATCTGTGGTGCGGGGTACATATATCATGCCGTGATTAGTCCTATTTGAGGTACATGAGTATTTCCTTTTTATGGTAAGTGGTAAAATTTTGCACTTTTGACTGTGCATTGCCAATAATAATGTTTTACATTAAAATACATGGGTTTTACAGATAGAATTGGATGCATTAGTGCAGATACCAAACGGAACGCATTGTAGTTTAGTCATCTCCACCTCTAGCAGGAGTAACATTAAAATGTGGTGACTTGTCACTCGTCACCACATGTGGTGTCTGTGACGTCATAAAAGGATTGTAAAAGAGCCATGCAGTGGCTCCGGCAGCCTCCTTTAAAGAGAACAAATTGAAAGTGACAGAGAGAACTGAAGGGGAAAAGAGGGGAAGACATGCCTCAAATGGGTTCCCGTTGGGCAGGAGTTGAGCCTTGGTGTAGTGTAATGGGCTCTTCCAGTGCACTATATTCACTGACTCCACCTACTTATTACTCCACCTTATCTGCCCCAAAATGGACAAAAAGTTTTATATATTAAAATATTTATATATATATTTATTTATATAGCCTGTTTTAAATTCTGTCGTGAACAACGACTGACTCACTTTTGTGTGAGCCTCAAGAGGACATTCAAAGAAATACAGTTTTGGGCAGTGTTGGCTTCATTTATTGGTGAACAACAAGTACTTTTTGATGCCGTTCCATTCGCCGTGCCCTGACTTTTTTCCTCTTTCTACTCTAAATACACTTAAGAGCACCCACTGGAGGTCTCAGGCTCATTTAACAGCATTTTTTAACAACGTACCTAAACTTGCCTGCCTGGCTTACATTTGAATCTCATATTTCAGTAACACCTTCACTGTGAAAACCAGACGCAAATCAACAACGGCTGATGAAATCTGTTCTGTGGAGTGTTGTGGAACAAGTATGGTCCAGTTTGAAATTCAGGGAAAAAGACAAAGATAACTAACAGAACTAGAGCAGGTGTTATTAGCTCAGATTTTTGTGTATGTTTATCATAAGTTTGCTATCAAAATCTTGTGTAACTTCATGCACCACCTGCATTTGAAAATCATTTTTGTCTTTGCCTCTGGTTTTCAACCACCAAGTTTTCTGTTCCATAGCACAAAATGTCCAAAATAAAACCAAAGGTGGGTTGGGTTATTTGGAATGACCAATATCTCACACAACTTCACAGATGGTTGATTTTCTCTGTCGTACAGGAATCTCATTCTGGCCCGAGGCCCTATTCTGGGAAACAAACATTCCCCAAACGGAAATGAGGATATATGATAAATCAGATTGGCTAATCAGTTCTCCAATCAGTTCTGTAAGTTATAATTCCAGAGTAATGTTAACCTTCAATGCTTCACCTCCAAAAGTGCAGTTTTATAGACAATTAACATATTCATCAAAATGCTTAGAGTAAGAGGACAACAGAGAAACCAATTCTAATTTCAATGCTAAAAACCGTCAAATGTAATAAAAAATGGCCAGAAGTGTTTTCTATAATCCAGCTGACAAACAATTAATAAACTGATCTTCTTTGTCATTGATGTGCCAATATATGTATAAAATATTTAATTTGTATCGTAAGACAAACCATCACTTTGTCTTTCGCTCATTCTAAAATTTTCAATACAGTAAAGGACAAAGTTGAACTGAGTTGATTCCTGGCCTGAAATGTTGATAATTGTATAAAATAATACCAGTTGATTATTGTATAAATATTACTATATATTATAATGACAACATATTTTAAACAGCCAGAAGGCTGATTGATTGGGGTCATGCTAAGCAACAAAGATCAATTGTTCAAGGGAGAATACTTTTGCAGCCTTTTCAACTCCAGTTTTTTTTTTCTACAGGCTTTATGTAACAAATATTTGGCAGACATGCAACACATTTTATCTTGAGCAACATATTGATTGTTCTGGCTGTTTTCCAGTCTGAATCGCTCTGTTCATGAACACTACACCATGAGAGTTGCTTTTGCAACTTTTTTTGGGACAGATATCCACCCTCACCTCACTTGCTACTGTCAACAGGCAAAATTTGAAGCAGACAATTCAAGGATGTGAGAGCAAAAAGGAAGCATGCAGCACTCCCACTGACACATCATTGTGAGAGGACGAGAGGACTTTCCCAACCAATTCAGAGAAAATAAGACAAAAACATCTGACAAGTGCAACTGATGGATATGTGTGTTTTCATTGTTTTATTATCTTTGTGTCTCTTCTGCCTGCTAAGTAAGCAAAATTAACTGTTTTCTGGAGCTTAAAATCTAGCTGAAGAAGCTTACTCCGAAAAAGTTTTGTCAATCAGAAGTTTTTATCAGGACCTTTACTCCTGGGTGACAAGATGAAGGATTGTGTCTTGTTTTACACATAAAAATAACTTATTTTTATATTACTATTACAATGGGAAGAGATAATTGCTGTCAGGAATCACAAGCTGCATAAAAACTAGAAAAAAATGATGACGTTAAAACGCCACTGTAAGTGCTGGTCAAAAACAAAGTCACACAGTAGAAAGACAACTTCAGTAGGAGAGAAGCAAGGTTTCACATCACACGACAGCACACATGACTTCCACACATGAGAGAGTGTATCCAATTGTTTTAACTTTTTATCCTGAAATAGGAATGTACATCCTCAAAATTTTAATAAACAATGACAAATTTCTTTGACTGCTCTGCTGTGGCAGATTAAATCTGCTACAGAAATCTGTTTTCAACTTGACTTTCACATGGTCGCAAAATGCATTCGACAGGCTCTGAGGAAAACAATGGTGTCATTAATGCAGTCAGACTCGAGTCAAATTTAATGTCACAGTAAATAACTTTATTCTTGTTATGTCGGAGTTATAAAAGTATGTATATCCTCTTTTTCTGTATAATAATTATTAGCCGAGTCTCTCTCTCTCACATACACAGTGAGATACTTTGCAATTGCTGGAAAATGAATGCGTTATGCATTCATGGAATTACATGGGAGGAAATAGCCCTATTTTCCTGAATTTATAGAGAAATCTCAGAAACATTTTTTTCTGGGGTAAAAAAACAACAACAAAAAACTGTGTTTATTATTTTGATTAACAAAATAATGACATGTCAATCAGATTTTTTTTTAGAAACAAATGAGAAAATCTTCTTTTTTCCTTCCCTAGAGAAGCCAGTGCAGGTCTTTCCAGGACATCTCTTCTTGGAATTCTTGTGATCATTATCCTCTGCAAACAGGGCAAATATTTTTTTTCTTGAGTGAAAGCATTTCCTCTTCCATAAAAATGCTTATAAATACAATTAAAAAAAAAGTTTAGCGGTCAGTGCAACTAGTACAAATTATTGGAAAGCAGGACTTTGCAGATGCAGTTTTATCATGAGTTATCATAAAAAGCAACTAAAAAGAGGACAGGACAAATAGAAACTAGCAGCAAAGATAGAAAGAAAAAGAAACATGGCTGATGTTTAACTTCTCGTCAGACCGCCGTGGCAAACCCTATCCGATTATTGCGACGGTCAAACTCTGTGTAGTAACGAGCGATGAAGTTGGCTCCTAAAATCCAGATGGGACCTGAAGGGGGCGGTACATCCAAGGCCCTGAAGGTGACGGTGCAGACATCCCCTTCGATCTGTGATTGCTGGAGCCACAAAGAAAAGTTAGTTTTAATAACGAGAAGTACTTTTTCATGGAATCACATGGTTTGAATTACAACACTTATAATATGCTGAAAAATTGTTTGTTGTTGTTGTTTTTTCCTGAATGACACCAAAATAAACTGACTACTCTGACTGAGAAAAAGTACAAAAGCATCAGTATAAATGTGTTTAAAAGTACCAAAAAGTAAAAGTATTCCAAATGCAGAATGAACCTCTTTAGGATATTATATTGTATTACTGGATTTCTATAATTCATAAATTAATTAAGTTATGTTGAGCCAATTCTTATTTTTTCATACATATTTTATACTTTATTTTACATACTAATCTGCAGTTTTTGAATTCACTGCTGGGGACCAAAATAGCCTTATTGATCAAATAACCTCACAATGTATTGATTGATTACATTTTGCATGATAAAATATACATTTCAAAAGTAGGATAAGTACTAAAACAACTAAAAACTTCCTCAAACCCCCAAAATTGGAATACTTGAAATTGTCATAAAAACACAATTGAAGAATTAGCAAATACTTTGCAACCTATTTGAATACAAAGAAAGTATATTTAACGCATAAAACTAACAAATTTTGGTGCATTTTTAGAATCTACTCTCATTCTGAATTTGATGTATTTTGTTTTTATTATATTTTTCATATAGTCCTAACTCTAAATCTTTGTCTTGAGATGAGGAGTATAGTATAAAGGAGCAGGAAATAGAATATACTCAAGTTATGTACCTTGAATGTTACAGTACCTTACAGTACTTAAATACACATTTTCAGTTTCTTACGTCCCCTGTGAGCCACTGAAAACTTCCATTTTTCAAAGTGGTGAGAGAAGCAATCAGAACCTCAACACAATCAAACAAAACTATAAAAATGTGATCGAGTGGAATTACAAAAACAGATATTGTTTAATTTCCAAAAAAAACATGCTTTTTCATTTGGTGCAATCAAGACAATATGTGAGTGCTGTTGAGCTGCTTCGATAAGGAAATGCCAATTTTGATTTTGACCTCAGCAGCAGTGCATCAAACTGCTGTCGGATACGTGAGAATGTATGCTTCTTATTTATCTCATGTTATGTAATTATGTGAATAAATCATTCCTTCAAGTCACAGACATCCATCAAGTCTTGTTGTGAGGAGACTAACAAAGGCTGGGTTTGTCTTGGTTGTGATTGCGCTAATCGCTTGCAGGTGCTGGAAATGTTTCTCTCTGACCATGTGAATATCATATCTGGGTCTCTGGTGTGCCATAGCTTGACACTGCAGGCCTTAACACGGGTGCTGCTCCTGCCATCCATCTGGCAGCAGGTATCCGTTCCTTCTGCAGGCTCATGTTGTGCACCATCGAGCAATATCAACATGTAGCAGATCCCCTGTGCATCCAGCATCAAATAGCTGCAGTGTTGTGATTCATTTTTGTATAGGCTACAGTTCCTTCCATAACTTTGGAGGGAGCAATATACTTTTAGCACCATCACATATGGCGCCAGTAGTTATTGGATATAAATCCCAGTGAATGCATGTAACCGGAGCAGGTCTAATCAGCCACACAATTGAAAACACCTGTGTGATCATGTCCTTGCTCATTAAAACAAAAAAACTGCAGCTGTATGATAAGTGAAGTGCAATAGTTCCATCTGAGATATAACGTAACCCTGAAAGCGGCGAAAATGGTATTGGGTTGCAGTAATTTGGTAATTGTTCTGTCAGTGTAGCTTGGCTGCATGGTAACATAAACAGGACGTGCTTCTCATCACACTTCTTACCCATAAGATGTAATCCTCCTGTGTGAGCGAGTACTCCTGGCCACCCAGGTGGAAAGTGACACTGGGAAGCGTCTTGACAGTGTCACAGTTGACTTTGTACTTGAAGAACAACACAAGTCAAAAGGTGATGACGGGTCATAATGTGTTTTTTGAGGTCTTTTTCAAACAAAAATGTTTTTGTGGGAAACAAATTTTGCGTGTGTGAAAACATACTCCGCTTTCATCCAGCTGTGCGCCGATGGTTTGCATCAGCACGTCCACAGAGGAGGCCGGGCCTGTGATGTAGGAGGAGCCGGTGTCTATCACAGCTGTGCAGCCCTCGGCACAAAACATCATCTGTGTCCCCACAGAAACTCTGAGAAGGTAAAGGAAAAGGTGGAAGACATAAAAAACACGTTGTCTCTGAATTGATGGCAGAAGAGTGGGTCTGGACAATATGTTGATAATATATTGCTATGCTGACATGAGAATGGATATAGCCTGAGTTTAGAAGGGTTCCTGGTTTGAATTACTGCATTACAATGCTATAAAACAAACACTGGTTTGCTGTATTATAATTTCCCTTTACCCACTTAAACATTAAATCCACATCACTGATGAATATCTAGCAAAAAAAATCATTGCATAAATATATTCTGCACCTAGCTTTATTAAAGATCTCCACGGACTTTACCCCTCCACTGTACATATCTGAACATATCTTACACAATGCAAATAAAATAAAAATAATAAAATCATTATTTAAATAATCATTTAAGTTATTACAAAATTCTACAACTTGTTTCTAATGTGTATATTTTCAAACATACATGACTGAAATACTTGAGCTTTGTGGATATCTGTATTCTCATACTTTTGTTTGTTCTTATGTCCATATACACCTCATACACACTTGGCAATAAAAGCTTTCCTGATTCTTATTCGGGTTTTTTGATGTAACAATAATTAACCTAACTTGTTGGATTTTTGGTTAAAAATGAATAATCATGATCGACTCTATTGCCAGACTGTGCAGCTGCACAGTAGTTGTGCACACACGACTACAACATACAAACAAAACACACTCTGATGCTTGAGGTCAGAATCTTACCCCTTCATGGTAACTTCCCATTTGCCCGTCTCTCTGGTGTCCATATAATTAAAGTTTCCAGTGTAGTAATTTGGGTCTGTGCCACCGAGGACCAGCTCTCCTCCTGGGGAGTGTTTGGGGTCCCTGAAAACAATGAATTCATGTTTACAGGGCAGTCTGCAGTTGTTACTGGTGATTTTCATCAAAGCTTACATGGTCCCTCAGATAAACTTTTGTCCTACGGGCTTTCATTCTTTTCATTGTTTTCCCAAGAAATTCCAAGGTAACATCATCATCTTTCCTCAACTGTTTTCCTCTGGACATAGAGATAAAGTATTTTCCCATGAAACCTTTACGTTTCATTTGGATCCAGAATCAACTCAAAGGGGATAATTTATTTATTGATCATATTTCTCAAGCTCTTCCAGAAGGCAATAATTTCTTTCTCTTTTTTTGTCATTTGTCAAATACAGGTTTTGACAGTGGCCACATTTATATTGAAGCTCTCATAGTTATCATATCATCATCTATATTCTCAGGAAAAGCCTTCAATAAATTTTATACAATGTCAATGCAAATATGTGAAATGTTCTATGAAAGCTAAATCTTATTCCCAAACAGTTGATAAAATGCAATGAGTACACTTCAGGGTGTCTTAAGAAATAAAAGAGTTAACAAAATGCCTTGCAAGATTTCCTTCCAGTGAAGAAAAGTTGACAAAGTGCCTTTAAGGATGTATTTCTACAAAACCTAATGAGACGCAACGCACTAATAGGTGAGGAAAAAAAGAAAGCTGTGTGCCCTTACAATGAAGCATGCCAAAGGCTGTACTTAAAACAGGCTAAAAGGGGGCCCCACATCTTTCTGAACCCTGCTTCAGGCAGCTGGACCTCCATTATTGCAGACAGCTTGTAAGGTGCCATTGATCTTAAAGCTCCAAAGTACACTTTATCACTTTTGATTTCATGCAAGAATCTGGAGGTCACCTGCTGTAATAAACGGAGAAGACCTCCTCCTTGAGGACGTGCTGGGACATGATGCGGTCAAACACGGGAGTGATGCCATCGATGGCCACGTTGGGGTAACCCATCCCCAGGACTCCATCAAACTTGGCGAAGATAAATGGCATGGCGGACAGGGAGGCTGCTTCGGCAAACACCTGCACCACAGGGATGCCACCAACCTGCAGGCAAAAAAATCAAGCTGGAGGTCAAAGGTTAGCTGTGAAGCCTGTTGGAGGATATTAAAACGACTTTTAAAAAAGCCTTTTATCTTTTTACAGGGTGTTGATCATTTCCTCACCACAACCACATCCTCGCTCAGAAATCCTCTGACGTTTCCGGAGGCGTACTGGATGGAAAATCCGGTTCCATTCTCAATATATGTTCGAGATCTGGAGGCATCGTACCTGTTGTGAGTAACTAAAAGTTCAAATTTATTTGAGTTGTAAAACATCTGCGCACACGGGAAGCTTTATCACACAATACATTTTTCAACCATGTCATTTCTTAGCGTAATTTATTTAAAGCTAGTAGAACTAAAGTTTTGCCAGTAAAAGAGCAAAAAAGAAAAAAGAAATAAAAAATGCTTGCCAGTTTACAAACTCAGCACATACAAAGCACCATTATTCGTCATGTAAAGTCACAATTTCACAACTGGGGTCAAATTGAATTTAATTTCCGCTCTTTTATTTTGTTTCAACTAGCTTTTGAAGGAAAATGTTTAACTTTTGGGATACATACTGCTTTACTACTTGATTTAATTTCTCATTTTGAATCTGCCCTACTGGTCTGTTTTCCATGAAACTTAGAAGGGTGAAGCTGGAGCCAATGAAGACTGGTTACAATGTGGAGCAGATTCCAACAACAATGCAAATACCCAAATCAGCTTTGCATTTATTATATTACTAGACTAGTTTAATATGTAGAGATTAAGAAAAAAAAGGGCATTTAATTGTGTTCCCAGTGCACCTGACATAGAGGAGCACTGAGAGATGATTTTGAGAATAATTCCCAAAAGGATTTAAGATATATCCTTTCTCTTTGGGGCAAGTATGTCCTTCTATTTGGTGCTGAGTAGGGGGTATATATTCAGTCTTTGGAAAGAGAGAAAAAAGTAAACAATCAGCTGATAACTGATTAACTTTTCACTCTATTGCATTGGATTCATGTTATATAGAAAAAGTCATTATCGCAGCTTTAAGTACACTTACAGCAGGCGGTGGAGAAAGGTGAGCAGCTTTGCGAGGGCACCCACAAGTTGGCTGAGCCTGTGTCAAACACCACGTTAAACATCTGGGCCGGAGAGCCAATGCTGATTTCCCCAAAGTACTGAGTCTATTAGGAATACACAGTGGAAATTAAAGTCCCATAATCAGCTCATTCCAATGCCGTGTTTATGTTTGAATAATAAAAAAAAAAATCATTTCTTGCCAACAAATCACACATTCAATAAAAGGGAATGCAATACAGTATTCAAAGTATGACTCATGCACAAAGAATATTTTAAAATATTAATCAAGAGCTTTAAAATGTTTTTCATGAGAAGTCCCGAAACCTCTTGGATGATCTGCTGCTTTAACCTTGAAGAAAGAAGTCTGCTTTTCTCTTTCCATGGCTGTAAATTTTGTTACCTTTAAACTCAAACACAAACTGCTAAATTGCCCTATAAATACACAGGAAGTTTATTGAATCGTTCCATTAAACATATAACACACAAAGTTGTCTCACATCCAGGTAGTTGGTTAGAGGTGTAGGAACAGTGCCGTTGTTGTTGTCGTCTGTGGTCTTCTGGGCCAGTTCAGTCAAGACCTGCTCTGCAGAAACACCCATCTCCCTCAGTGTCTCTCTGATAGATGGCATCTTCTTCAGGGAGATCCTGGAAAAAGAACAGACAAACCAGAAAATGAATCTTCAGGTGACAGAAAGGACCTGCGCCTGTGATGACGGAAGAAAATGCTGAAGTGTATTTCTCTTGCCATATATCGAATACATATGTTTGGTCATCATCCCAGTATAACAATGAGCCTTTAATAAAGCACAGAGTGCTTTGCTCTCAGCTCCTAGCCAGAAAAATGAACAAAAACACATGCCAAGCCAGTGCTGAAAACATTAGCTTTTATGATGAACTAATAAAACGCACTTGTTTTCCTGTTTTCTTTTGTTTTCTTTTGTTGTTTCCTGTCAAAAAAATTCTGGAGCACCTTGTATTTTAAATGAACGCACTTCTCAGCAGGCAGGTATAAAAAGATATTAAGCTTTCACCTTCTTAGGGCATGGCTCGAAGTCAAGGTGGATAAAAGAGCAATCACACACATCCAGTAAGTCATCAGCAGAGCCATGGTAAAGTCTCAGATGAGGATAAAAATAACCAGGCCAGCGATGAAGGCTGTATACGCAAAGGTGGCTCCTCCTGGTTTTGTGAATATTCCAAGCCTAAATCTGAGTTTATGAAAGCTGCAGCTCTCTATCCCTAATAACTACACCCTGAACTCTCTTTATATCATGTCCTCTTCACTGTGGTCTAAGCCGTGGGACACTGACTCCAGCGGGGAGCTTTGCTGGAGGTGGCCACTTGAGAACAAGCTCTGCGTCCCTCCTCCCAAACCCCCTCTTCCCATTTGCCTTGGTCACACAACCCCTACTGTGATAAACAGGTCCCGGTGAGAGGTCTGAACTTTGACCTCTTAAAAACAAGGAAGACAGAAAGCAGGGGTGCAGAGCTCCTGAGATTGCTGACGTTGGTAGGGTGGACACCCCGTCTGCAGGGCTGTGAGAAGCTTTGGAGGGATGAGAGATGCTCTGAGCTGTCAGGGAAGATTAGTTGAGAGTTGCTTACTTAACTCGAGTCATTTAAATCTCAGCTGCTGCAGACTGTGCTCACCAAGCATTTACATATAAAACCGAATTTCTTAAATCTGTTGATGTATTTCTTTGACTAAATGATGTTTTGGTTTTTAGAAAATGCCTGATTTCACTGTGTGTCCTGCTGCTGATAACAGTAAGCTTGTCTCACCTACTTTCCCACAGCCATCGATTCCTTATCTGTAAAGCAGATGGATTTTACACCTCTCTGTTGACCCTTCTCCTCATGCAAAGTGCACTACATTTTGTACTTCAGTATTGTCTCTCACATAAACAGGCCAAGGGGGAAGGACAAGACACATCTGCCTTTCTAGTTCAAGGTCTTAGATAGGTATCTTTGGCAGGAAACAGGGCCCATGCAGAGTGTGTTATGCAGTGCAGGAGATTCACGGTGAGCTCTGTTTTCATACTGTACCCCTTGATGTGGTCCTCCTACACGGACAAGGCTAAACACGTAATCACTGTGTGCTGGTTCCCACTTGAGTTTACCACTGGGAGGATTCTCACAGTATCTGGCCTGTCAGGTTGGGGTCGTGTTTTGGTACTGTACCGACCACCCAGTCGAGCCTGGAGATATGTGGAGGTTTACGTCAGTCACAAGCTCAGACAGCCATAGCAGAGGTCAGAGGTCAGACCCAGATAGTCCCTGTGTGCAGAGCTTCCAGGAAATGATAGAGTGGTTAGGCACAATTTTTGAGGCAGTGACGACTCACAAAAACATTATTGCAGCAAGATTGGCTATTAATTTGAGCTCTCTATAATTTATGAGGGTTGGCTAATGTTTACTTGTGTGCAATTTGTGCATATAAAAACATTAATTGGCCTCTATTTTGACGTGTTCAAAAACACTATATAATTTCTTTTGAAGGGACTCTAAAATCAAAAACACATATTTTTTCTCTTACCCTTAGTGCTATTTATCAGTCTAGATTGTTTTGGAGATATCAGCTGTAGAGATGTCTGCCCTCTCTCAGGCCTGCATGATGTCTGTGAAGGTAATGATGTCTGTTATCTTCAGAATGTCATTCGATCATTAGTTTTAATAAGGCACATAACCTCCATCAATAAAATGAGTTAAACAATACAATCAGAATATTCTGATGCAGCCTAAGTGTAACTCATAAGGTTAGGTAACATAGTGCGAGGCGGCTGCATCTTTTGGCCTGAGCAGTGAGGCTTTAAACCTGCATTCTTTCTAATGGCCAGCAGGCTCCACTTGCTGCAAAATAGAAGTCTATTAGTCAGGTCAAAAAGAACGGGACCCCCTCTCTCTTGATATTTCACAGCTGTAAACTTTCTCAGAATTAGTTTATGGTCCCAAAAGTTTCAAGTGGTTGTTAATGGAGCATCATGTTCATTTTGTAAATGATGGTCCCATTGAGAGGTTACTAGCAGATACAGCAGTGTATGCTTTCGGGAGTAGCTACGTGTGTTTTTGTCTTTGAACTTTTCCCCTTTCAAGGTGTGTTTTTATTTCATCAATTCATTTCAATACTTTATTCAATGTTCAGTTGGATTACAAGACACTGTAAGGAAATGTCTGTATACTTAGAAAAACGATTGTTCCATGGCAACCAAGCTAGGTAGGCAGTGTTAGCATTAGCTGATTAGCTGCTGATGTACCATCGTTCTCACTCCTGATCAATTCTATGTATGTACTGATTGCAAAAACAACAACAACAACAACAACAACGACAAGATGTTGGCTTTAAACCAAGGTGACACTGGACAAAATGTTGAACACAAGGCCATTTATTTACACATCCCACAGACAGATAGCAACATTAGCAGGTTTACGATCACATACACGAAAGATATGTGTAGTCAAATGCCATGTTTCATGCTGAAAAGACATGCATATAAAAGGTGCAAATTTGTCATTTGATTTATTAGAGCACATGTACATAAAACATACATAAAGAAAACCATTTATTATGTTTTCCTTGTGTGTGTGTGTGTGTGTGTGTGTGTGTGTGTGTGTGTGTGTGTGTGTGTGTGTGTGTGTGTGTGTGTGTGTGTGTGGCCATTTATATGAGCATATGTTTATGTTTGTAATGACTTTGTGCACAGCATGAAAGAAAAAAGATATTAACTGCAGCCGGCTCATATTAAAGGACACCCAGCAGTGCTGCACTCTTCATTTAAGGTTGTGATTCTCGATTTCCCCTTTTTTTTTTTTTTTTTGATACCCCATGTAACTTAATCAATATGCTGTTTAGAGCTTTTCGGTTAGTGTGCAACTCATTAAACTTGTCCTTGTCTGTTCGACGATGAGGCTTTCAGTGCTGGTTTTGACAGCACCCCTTGGGAAACAATCCACCAGATATCTGACTCTTGATCTGCTTAGCTTCAATCTTTTCCCACACTGCCAAGGGGAACCCGTGCGTCACTCCTGAATAGCCTTCCACCTTTCCAGAGAGACAACTCCACTAGCAGGCATGGGAAATGTTGAAATCATGAAAGATCATTTCTGCGAGCATCATGTGGCTTCTCAGTGAAATTGATATTTCCTCAGAGGGCCACATGTCAAGTCTTTGATCAGATGTTAGGAAATTGTCAGAAGTGACAGATTTTTGGATGTGAAAATCCACTAAATTGAGGTAATTAAAAAGGAGGCTGATGATAAAGATGCAAAACAAAACTCTAAAGCAGTTCCTGCTGACAGACGCTAATCAGAGGCAGAATTTACGTAAATGGGTCTTGTCAGCTGTCTATCATGATAAGAAAGATACGAAGCAGGGCAGATATGAATGTAACTTATCACACGCGTTATCACACGCATGTCTTGCGATGCCACAGAAGCTCAACTGTTATGGCCAGCTGGTATTAGTCACAAAATGCTGCAATATTGTTTCTATTAAGTTTTGGGGCTTAATTCTAAGCAGTTGCTTTCTATAATCAAATGCACAAAGAGCAGGAAACATTAAGTAACTTGTTTTTAGTGACTTTATGCTTTGTTATGTTTTTGAAAGTCAGCTCCAAATTATAGATGACAATCTCTAAAGCCATCTGGACACAACATGCATGAAAGTATGCTGGACAGTTTTCCCGAAAGGAAGTTAAATATGTAGGAAAAGAGACCAAAAGATGCAGTAAAATGAGCAAACATATGATATTTTTTCCCAGGAATACTGTGAGAAATAGATTATAATTATTTAATTATAATATATAATAATATAATAATATAATTATAATTTTTTTTTTAATTAATGAGCCTCTTTTATTTCACAATGTATATTTCACATGGTTCCTTCTCTGGAATTTGTACATGCTGTATCGCTTCTGACCAGCAGAGAGCAGGATTGGATTTAAAACACATCAAGACAGCCGAGGTCAAATCAATTTTCACCAAAGCGATTTAGTAGATTTAGCAGTAGATGGATACCAACCATCAAATCCAAACCAAAACCAAATCCTGACCAAAATCTTGGGTCATTTTAACAATTTTAACCCTTATCCCCTTTTTAATGCCAGTTTGTTATTAAAAAAA
>JAOWBC010001714.1:17075334-17089436 GCA_028566105.1 Hypoplectrus providencianus
ACATATATATACATAGCTATATATTTAAAAGAATCAATGCCACAGTAGAATTCAAGTGTTTACGGCTTCATACAATCTGACTGGTGTTTTGTATGCAAACAGCTGTCTGTGCATCTGTCTGTGCATACCATAAGGCAGTTCTCCATTCACTGGCACAACAAGCTGATCAATCGTCAACCTGCCACCTGACAGTTTTAGTTGTTTTCTTAAAATTAAGTTCAGCTCTGTGACTTCCTCTGCTGTACATGTATACGCTGACATTATTATATCACCATGCGTTTGAACTGCTCACTCAAGATGACAAATTTCATATTTGATTGATTGATTAAAAAATTACAGCATCTGTCTGTGGTAAGATATGGTCGTTTTTGCAAGCATATATGTTTAGGCCAACATTTACCATTGTTATTATCTTGGTTTTGTGTGTAAGCATGCTACTGTTAGTTATTAGCTGGGAGTACTATGATGCTAAGTCTGACTAAAGTTTCATGGAAAATTTATTTGGAAGTTATTGAGTCAGGGTATTGGCCAGGGAGACATCAAATCATTGAAATATATTCAAATTTACCACGGCATAAATTAGAAAAAAAAATTCAAAATTCTCATATGAAAAAAAAAAGCTTGTACCAGTTTATTTTGGGGCGTTTCCAATAATTATCTGAATTGCTGACGTTCCTAATTATCTGTCAATTGTCACATTCCTCTCCGATGTCTCGTAAAGACAAATCAATGTCTTCCTGTGTATGTGCAGCGTCTGTCCTGCTGTCTGACTTTCTGGCCATGACCAAAACAAACATCACATTAGCCTTCCTCAAAACCAATATTTCCCCTCAGTGTTTGGCCTGCTTTCACATACACATCTGCCATAACCTGACACATGCCTCAGCCGATCAAATCACTTGCTGTTTTTCTTCCAGCTGTGGCTCTGAATCACTGTATTCCCAGAGTAAATTTAGACTCTTTTGACAAAGCTACATAATGATGGAAACATTTTCCTTGAGCTGCTAAATCTACTCTGAACACTTAACTTGTGCAACTGGCTCCCCGTCTTATCTTGTGTTCCGCCGCTTTTGTAAACGTGACCTGAAACTGACTCGAATCTCATTGAGCTCTCAGCAGGAAAACAGTGTTTTTTAATCTTTTACGTTTGTCTCTGTTCTCAATATAGAGCTCCAGTGCGAGGTTATATATGGTAGCTGAGGCTGTTTAATCAGTAAACCGTCACTGCGAATGCATTAATCTGACTGTAATGTCTTCAGATGACTGTTTTTTAAAAAATGAAGAGCAGAGACAGAGGTGTATTTTTGAAGCAGGTGAGATGATTAAAGGTAAATACTTATTTCCAGAGATGCACACGGTAACTCAAACGCTGTGCTGATTTGTTCTGGGACTGTTTTCGTGCTTCGGTCTGTCCGAGGGAGGGGCCGACCTTGGGCTGCAGCTGTTCATCAGAAGTTGGCAGCATCTGGCTGCGCTGAGGGGTGAGGTGCGGCGGTGGGGGAACTGGGTGCACTGACAGGAGGAATACTTTGTTCTGAGCAGGTCAGGCAGGGGTCGACAGAAGGCAGGCCTGTAATTTGGCTAAAACTTTAACATTTGTTAAGGGGGAAACAAACACTAAGACAAGACAACCTGCTGTAAAAAAAAACAACCGTTGTGATAATAAACCTTTTTTACTCTATTAACCAGGGAGGGAACGATTCACTAAACTCACAATTAAATATGGTTTTTGATATACAGTTGACTATACAATTATTATTATTATTATCACATGAAAAGATACCTTCATTTTTTGTTGGACAACATTTTTTAACAAGGCAATCTCAGATCTTGTTGACAATAAATATCAAGACATAGCATGTTGTCTGGTAATAGTGAATATATACAGGCTATATGAATAATACGTTTTGTATGCACTTGATTCTCCATGCAACTCTCTATCTGCATTTGTGATGTAGCAGCTTTAAAAACTTGGTATAATTTTCATGCGCTCGGCAGCTGTTATCGCTTCTTCTCAGTTTGCAGTTATCACAAAAATGAATCCTGAGCTTCTGAAGATGAAGTTTCTCCTCAGGCTGGATTATAAATGGGATAATCTGAGGAATTCTGAACAAGTAGCTACTATTGATACAACAGTTTGTACGTAAATGGAAGGTGTTCAATACACTTATTTGGCGAGTCTACTCATCCTGGACCTTTTCGCCACTTTAATTTAATTTAATTTAATTTAAGTTAGTTCGATGATTAATTGGATGTCAAAATAACTACAAATTATGTCCCTGATACACACTGAATATGGAGTGATATTTACTTGGAAAATGTTTGGTAACAATTTCCACACAGAAAATCTTTTGACACATTTAATTTTCAGTAAAATTTACAGTTTCTATCAAAATCATTCAGGTAAATTTAACACATAATTTTCTGTATTGATCACAAAATGTTTTACTGTTACTACTCCTTTTGAAGTTTAAATAGTTTTTCACTAAATATGACCTATTATTGCGTAGAATATTTTACTACTTGCTAGTTAAATTTACTTGTGTGGCTTTCTGGTTTATAATCCTGGGACAGAAGACACAAGGTCTTTACTATGTTTGGCCTCAATTAATGCACATCCTTCCTTCTCTGCAGCCTTGGACCCGTCTCTGCCTTGAATGTGTCTGGCTAAGCACTATAGATATAGTCAGGTCCCATTGTCATCACCACTGCGGCTCTGGTGGATTTCATTGTCGTCAGTGTGAAGGACATGGGAAGGAAGGAATTAATAATCAGCCTTTACCATTTATACGACAAAAGCTTTAACTGCAGGAGCGACAAAAGAAAAAACACAACACGGCAACTTGGCTTCGGTTCAAAAACTTAAATGAGACCAGTCGACGCCATGAGATGCTGTTTTAATTCTTCCTCATAATGATGTTCTCCATCCTCATATTGTTGCCAAGTTTGGGTGACAACCGGCTTTCACTGGGATCTAAAAGGACTTGACATATTATATCACAATGAATCACTACACCAGCAATTAAAGCCTGCAGAGGCAGAATTGCATCGAGTGCCCAGCCTCATTTAAGTGGTCCCAACATATTAACATTAAGTGTGATTATGTAACTATCCCCGATCCAGAGGAATGTTTATTTTATTGTATTTATTTTTAAACATCTTTTGGTCCATCTTCTCTGTCAGTCAGCAATTTATTTGTGTGTTTCAAAGGTACAGCTTGTGCCGCAGGATCCCTTTATGTAAGATTATATCTGCGTGCAGAAGTGGAAAGTGTTTTAAGATGGAGGTAGGGAGATAACAGAGGGAGCTTAAAGCTTTGATCAAAACACTCAAGATATTCCGGTGTCGTCCTCCGTCTCTTTCACTCTTCTCTCTGTTTTAACCTCGAATCGAGGTTGCAACTACTGATTATGTAAATTAGTGACTTTTGGGTCTGTTCATTGTTTTCATGACACATTGTTTGGTCCATGAAATGACAGAAAATAGTGAAATATTTCTCAGTCCCTGATTTCTTATTCTTAATACTTTGAATGTTAGATATTTTAGAAATATTTTTTTCTTAATTTGTTAAAGTAATTGTTGTTTTTAGTCTTGGGGATTATTAACATCCCTAATTGGCAGGCATATTAGGGATTCAACCAAAATATATTTTTTTTCTTTTTTCTTTATTCATCGATCCATCATTTGGTCTATAAGAAATATTTGATGAATGGTATGAAGTTATGGATGGTATGGTATGATGACAAACATTTCCAGCCGAGCAGGGTCGATCATATGAGAGCGTTTGTATTACTTCTTTCAAACAAACCCACAAATACACTTTAACACGGTTCCATCTTTGGTAAAAAGTCCATCTATATTTGTAGATTTGCAGTCATCTGTTCCACTTTGTAAAAAAAAAAGAAAACCACTGTTTCCTGTAAAAGGCTCTTATAATATTGAGTGTAAATTGTCTGTTTGGTGTCGGTGCCTAGAAACCTGTCAAAGCTCTCTTCATCTTTTCAACTCAGTGTTTCACATCAGCACTCACCCCTGCAGCTCCATTTTATTCAAAGGGCTCGCGTCCAATTTAACCTTTTTTTCTCACTCTGTCTCCATCACCTGTTGGTTATCTCCTTTCATACTTCCATCTCAAATGTCTCCCAATCATCTCTGTGTTCGGCGCTACCCAGCTGTGAAGGAGAGTCGGTGATTTCCTCCAGTCTGAAGGTCAGATATTTGATGGTTTGATGGAGTGTATTTGGAGGATGTACAGCGAGTTTTACATCTCATACAGACTCATATTCATATTTAATTTGAAGCGGTTTGACTGAATGCTCGAGTTTAATCCCTTGACTGAGCACAGTGAGGGGATCTTAGACACTTGACATGTTTTTTGTCACTTGAAATGTCTTTTTTTAGATGCTTGAAGAGCGATTTGCAGAAAATATCACAGCATTCGAACATTTAAATCAGTCACTGTGCATCTAAGTGCTTATAGATCCATTGTTGTTTTTGCAATCTGATCCATTTTGCATGTTTCTGGATGCACGCAGCTCTTAGAAAACAGGGCCTTTTGTTCTCTGCACCATCTGTTGTATTGTCACCTGTGGGGATACTTGGTGGATTTACCCAGATAATCAATTTTGTTGCATCACCAAAAGCCAGACGCTCAGTGTGGCATCCTGGGTATAGGAAGGAGTATCTCACAACACAACATCAGCTTTCACTGTTCGTGTACTGTTTGACTCTTTAGTTGGGTGATCAAAAGTATTTCCTTTACCTGAAGGTTTATGTTTTCATTAAATGATTAAAGGGATAGTTAGGAGTTATTGAAGTGGGGTTGCATGAGGTACTTATCCACTGAAATAAAAGGTTGCATTGCTATTATGTGATTTTAATGTTTTAATGGGTGATTATGGATTCAAGAAATCAAACAGTTTCTTAAACTAGATGATTGAGGCAGCGGATAACCTAGCTGTGCTTGCTAGTGAGAAGAAAATTGGGGATATTTTCCATCAGCAGGTGTAGAGCGAATCAACCAAGCTGCTTTTGTAATGTAATGCTGTCGGCCAATGCGCAGGTAGATTATATTTGGAAAAAATGTTTCTGCCTTCTGTTTATTGCAGTACTGTTTTTCAAAAAGAAACACAAAGACCACACTTTATTTTGCACATTTTTCAAAGTTTTATCGAATTTTGGTGTTTCCATCAAGCTTTTCTTCAAACCTCTAATACATAAGAATTTTTTGATAGAAAAACAACTATGTAAGAAAAGCTACTGTTTTTTTTTTTTTCAGTTTTCAGTCTAGTGGCTTTCTTAAGTGTTGGCTTTCCAAACGGGATGCCTACTGACAGCCATCGGAAACACAGTGACCATGGACTGATGTAATACACCCTACAACAAACCCAACTCCCCCTGTAACGTCTCAGCACAGAGGAAACTTGACTTGTATATGTGACGTTCTGCTGCATGTTTCTGAGGCTGATTAAGTTTGACGAGGCTGCACCTATGAAGGTTTGTAGCATCATAACACAGCCAGCTGCTGAGATCCAAGGCCTCTCTTTAATCTTATCTCAGCTGTTGATCCCCTGCTGTCAGTCGGCAGTGTGTTATCTCTCCTCTCAGACACTCCGACGTACGCCTTGCTGCTAGTGAATCATTCTTGCGCCCCCCCAAGACTGTTTGAAATCAGGTTCCACCTAAAAACTGTAATTCTTTGCAATGTTGCCTTACTTCTTGGTTCAGTACTTTTTTTTTTTTTTTTTTTTTAGCATATTAGCTAAATCCTCTAACAAACATGCCCAGCTGGCACTTCTGAAATTGTGCTACCTCTCAGCACAAAATCCTGGTAGCAGCATCCATTGGGTAACTGAGTAAATTCACATGACAGATTCATTTAATGAAACTCCCAGTGGGGCCTCTTGTCTGTCAGCCATCTCCCTACACACAGCTCTGCATATATGATGGATCGCCCCTCTGTTAGAACAGTTATTTTTGTAAAAGTGGGTGTTCCATATATGTTAATGAATAATAGGTTTAACACAGCAGAGAAGTCAGATATATAGGTTACTTCGTGTCCCGTCTTCTGGAAATCCGCCTCAGGTCAACACCACTGGTTTGTTTATGCGCCACATCAAATACATGAGGATCCCCTTCAATTACCACCCTCAAGGTACGAATTAGTGGTTATTACACTGGGTGGAAAGGCTTCTCCTTTTCCAGTCCTTCATCCAGATGCCTATACGCTATAATTCAAGCCTAATGTAGTAATTTCTCGTCTCGTGTTTTATTGTGAGTTTCATCGTATTAACTGGCTGCTGATGACACACTCGTCCCTGTGGTGTGATGTGCTCCAGCCTGCCGCCGCTGCTCCTGCTGCAGCCAGGGGAGAGCGGGGAGGGGAGGGGAGGGGAGGAAGGATGGGGACGTGTATCTCATCTCCGTCTCATTGCCCGTGGTCATCGGCTCCTGTGAAAGAGGGGACTTTAATCACAGAGGGGCCCTTTGTGTGTGACGGCCAGGCAGGCAATGACATTTAACAGAGGCAGCCAGTTAGAACTGATGGCATGCTCACATACCGACCGAAGCTCCACGCTTTCCATCAGAGACGGGGAGGAATCAGTGTTCCCATGTGTGGCCCACGGGAGGAAAAAGACACAATGGACGCAAAATAGCTGCTTTGTGTGCACTTTTTTTAGAAACATGGCACAAAGAAGTGTTTTCCCTTTACTTTAAATATGAACCCAAGGGATAAGAATAGAGATCCTGCCATCTGGAGTCTGTTGAAGTTGGTATTCCAGTATTTGACAGGAATAGTTTCCATGTTTAGTCTGTGTTAGAATAAACCTGGGCGCAGCATTTATAAGCAGTATCTGTATTTATCTGGGATGGAGAACACATCATTCAGTAGTGACCCTCCTCTCAACCCTCCCCCTCATGCTTTTACCTGTTTTTTTTTTTTTTTTTTTTTATAATCGCACCAACCTTTCTTTCTCCTCCCTGCCTCCCTTTTTCTTCCTCCATCCTTTGGCCTACTCAGCTATTAACACAGAGCGGAGGGAGCGGTAGGCCTGAGTTCCTCTGGTTATATTTAGCAGTGAACAGATGCAACGCACTGGAGCGGAACATACCGCCTCTGCTCGCCTCGCCATGTGTGTGCCTCTGTGTGTGTGTGTGTGTGTGTGTGTGTGTGTGTGTGTGTCTTTGTCTGTGACTCTTCCTTCATACCAGTTCTCCCATCATGCACCGCTGACTCTGACTCAGCAGCACAACACTGGAGAACTGGGTCAGAATGGGCCCGGCTGCTTCCTAACATAAACTATCCATACGTTTCTGCATATCGCAGTCTAAACTAGAGGGTTCCTTATAAATCAGCGTTTTAACAGAGCAACCCGGTGCACTATTTATTTACTTTTATTTTTACATCTTATGGGCAGCAACTTAGAATTATTTTCACATTTGGTTAATCTGTTGATTATATTTCATTTGATAAATCTAGGAAATATATAAACAGAGCCAGAATCAACAAGTGAATCAAGTGGGACTGCTTGATGGCTTTTGGTACAATGTAACGTTGTTGTGGAGTTGATTAACTACTTGTGTTGAGTACAGATATGCTGTATCAGGTGCTAAACAGGGAAATGTTGCAACTGGGTGACAGTCTAATGTTAATTTGACCCATTCGCCACCCTGGCCTCAAATTCCACCATTTAACCTGCTTCTCCATCATTCATTATGATTCCGGTTGCTAGACTTATGGGGGAAACCAGTCTGACTGAGCTTTGATCAGCATTGTGTGAATTTGTTTGGCAAAGGCTTGTATGTTCATTTTGTATAATAGTAAAATAATAGTAAAACCAAACCAGAGAAAATAAAATTGAATAAGATAATACTGTAACTGATAAAAGCATTTACCAACTAAAAAGCTGTGTCAGCAGTCATGTGACGCACATGCAATGTGACCCTTGATAAAAAGATGCAGAGACACATTTTTTTCTGATTCATTAGTGTAGTAGCTGCACAGACAAGAAACACTTTTGCTGATGGTCTCGTTTTGAGCTTCTGTCTGGTTTCTCACTGGACTGGGAATAACATGAAAGCAGCTCTGGGTGTGGCTGGTTGTGGAGGTAATTATAGAAAGAGAAGTTAGAGGACTGGTCTGGAGCTTTACGACGGCCCTCTCTGTGATTGTTGTTTTTTCCTCTCCACCCCTGCCACGCTGATTGCAGGGATCATGTAGGATGGTGGCGGCTCTTAGGAAGCTTGACTGCTTCTATATCTGCACGTGTGAGAAGAAGAGGTAAAGTGTTTAATTGACATGAGAACAAAAACAACTGTGTCCCATGTTTAATATCATTATTATCTGGTCTCCTGTATCAGCTGTCATGACCTCTCAGCCGGGATAATGGCTGTTTAATAGCTGGAGGAGATTGCAGCTGCTTCATCACACCAAGAGAGCTGAGTGAAAGCCATCACTGAGAGCAGGAGTATTTGATTAGTTTTGTCTGTTGCATCCCTCTCGATGCTCACCTCTCTCAGACGGCCCCTCCTCATATTGCTGGATAATGTGGAGTTAAATGCTCTCATGTGTAACTGGAGAGTCCAGTGTTGACTGACGGGATGTCCTGAGACCCACAGGAAGCCGCTGAAACAATGGAATTTACTGTTTAAGAACCAGCATTTCCAGTTCCTACTCTGTGGCCATTATTTGGAATCGGCCAGAGGAAATACAATATTATTTGTCTTCTGGAGGAAATGCCGTCTCTTTGTGCTCACTCTGAGCTCTGGGTTATCGGCCCGAGATGGCCTGGGATGATGACAGAGAGGGCAATTTACAGATTTGGAAGATGGTTGCACAGAAATAAAACTGTAATGGACAATCATTGTGAGATTTTGCGTCTGTTATTGCGTTTCAGTCAGTTGGCCCTCTTGTGCCACAGCACCACAGCAGATAGAGGGACGCAGACAGAGCGGAGCCGTCTTAATCAAAATGTGATAACAGACGGGCTTGTGAAATCCCCAACTGACCACTGCTTCTATTTGCACATCTGGATGTATTGTCTGTTGAGTTTTAATGTTGATGGAAAAGTTAGATTTCTTTAAATGGAATTATTTTGCATTCTTGGTGCAAGTTAGAAAAACTCTCTACATGATAGGTAAAGGTAAAGACAGTTATCTTAGCACAGTAGAATGAGTAAAGACAGAAAATAGGGTAGCCAGCAACCCCAAAACTCACAGGATGACATGTTTTATCTGTGTTGAACCATAATTATTGAACATATGTGAATAACACTGGCATGAGATGAAGCATAAAGACTGGGAACAGGTAGTTTTTGTAAAGGGAAGAGACAAGTAACTTCTTCAATTGGTCAAGCCCAAGAAATGGACAAAAAACCCTCAGCAGTTATTGGTTAAGATCCAACAAAAACAATTCATGAGTGAATGAGTTTTACAGTTGGCTATGGATTTTTCTAACCTTCGGGCAGAGCCAGGAAAGATATTTCCCCCTGCTTCCAGGAATCTTTATGCTTAGCAGAGTGAACCCAACACCCACTGGTGAAGATCGGGCTTGGGAGGACGTCTTGTCTTGCACCATAATCCTCTCTGTCATCACTACAGGTGGTGTTTCATTAGGTAGGATAATGTGTGTGTGTGTGTGTGTACGTGTACGTGTACTACTAATTACTTTGGGATTGCCTGCTCTCCTCCCATAGTAAAGGCGACCTGCCTGTTATTTTACACCTAACCTGTGCCAATGGAGACTTCCAGCGGTGACAGAAACACATACGGACAAGTCTGACACACAAAGTGCGTCTGAGCATGTGCCGACTAACTGGATGTATGATGTGTGTAGAGGGTTGGTTTCACTTTGCTCCCTTGAACCAAAGATACGAGAAAACCTAGTTTGTTCTTCTTCCAGTCTCAGTGTTTCCATGCTCTTCTTCTAGTGTAATGTGGATTTTGCTTGCAATAATTAAGTCACCTACTTGACGTTTTATTAAACCTTTTCGTGTTATTTTCTCCAGCTTAGTTGCAGATTGTTTGTGGCTTTCTGACAGTCACTGATAGTGACTGTCAGAAAGTAATTTCTTTTTTTTGCCAGCTGTGAAAAGTTCTCACATATTTTGCTGAAATCAACAATACCACTCAGTAAAAAAAAAAAAAAAAAAAAAAGAAAAAAATTAACATAGACAGCATGTTTATTGCTGGTTGATATGGAGCTAATTTAAACCATTCTGTATTATATTGGAAAATGTAGTAATTCATCAAATTCTATAGCTTAATTAGTATCTTAATATGAAAAGTGAAAGAATAATGTAGTCGACTAAAAAGTAAAACTCTTCCCTCTTACATGTAGTGAAAAAATAGTATTTTAGGAGTATTCATATAGTATTCATTCTGTTATATATTTATTTGTATCCAACATTCTGAATATCTTATAGGAAAATGTTATCATAAAAACAAGGAGAACACTGAAAGGACAAATCCTTTGTATGATTATATTTTCCTTGTTTTTTTCCTTGTTTTTAGGTCTATAAATCTCTAAATGGACTCTAACAGGGAGTGAGAATCACGTTTGATAGGTCTGTTGTGTCACAGACTTGCGTTCGTCCACTGGGGGGCAGCAGCCCATAATAACCACACACAGCTCATCTCATGCTCTGGTTGGCTCTGGGTTGCTGTGGTAACGGTGTGTGTGTGAAGCAGATTTCGGCGGTGAGGCTCAGAGACACAGAGGGCAGTGTTGAGCCGGAGGACGGGAGATGAATCCCAATCAGCAGCTGAGCAGATCTGGACACACACACACCAAACAAACACACACTAAACACTCACATGGAGGTTTTCTCTCCCTACAAGCTGTTGATTTGAGACGTACAAATGATCAAAACCACCACAACCACAACTGCTGTTTGTATGTGTAGCGCTGCGTTTTTTAGGGTAACCACCTGGTATGTTTATTTCCACAGGCGTGATTGACAGGTAGTAGCAGTGACATAGAGCTGACAGCTGTTATGTGGTGCTATATGCTGCAGCTGTTTGGCAGCCTTCTACTGATGTTTTAAGCAGCCACCACCATATGTTTGCTGCCTGGCCTGTATGTTTTAATGCAGAATTTTGTGTCTCTAAATGTCACTTCATTTCATACCGTGTAGCATGAGATAAAAAGCATCTCAAGCTTTTAGAAAGAGCTGGCTAAGACAACCTCGCCAGTAAAATCTTTAAAACGCAGATTAATTTTGTGTCTGTGTGAGAGAAAATGTTTGAATCACTCTTTCCTTAGATGTTTCAGAAAACACACGTCCAACCTTCCCCCCACCACAGTCCCCAAAATGCATAACTAGATTTAAGGTTATGTAATGCTGACTGGAGGCATGGAGGATGTGTATAATCCACTCTTATTTGGGTTAAACCCATCTCTATGTCTCACTCTCTGTCTATCTGTGAAACGACAGGGGCCTCACATCCCCACACTTCTCTGCGCTGCTTCATCCGGAGGTTGAAAAGCAGCGATCTGTGCCACATGTAGTCTTTTACCAGCCTGCTCCACAAACATCTCAGCTCCCAGGAAACATCTCTCAATGCGCTCACGTCTCTGGGGTCTCAGATGTTCCCCTGATGGGGTGATTTCATTGTTATGAGAATCAAGAATATCGTCCCCGGAGACACACGGATTCTCAGTTGTTTTCAGTCTTTTCACTGAGAGACACAAACACGGCTCTTTTTAGGGTTGTGTTAAAGGTCTGGAAAGCATAATAAAAAGACCAGTACAGTTTAACGGAGAAACTGACTATTGGAATAGCATGTTTTGTCTGACCCGTAGTCCAAAAACCAAAAGACGTTAGACTTAAATATGACAGTAACTTAATAAACATTCAGTTTCTCTGCTGGAAATTGCAAATTAATATATGATAAAAATAAACATGTTTTTTTGTGTCAATCAGTTTTGATTTCACCATCCTAACATTTCAGGGAAAAAAAGGACTTGGAAAACTTACTGTATTATATTAATTTAATTTAAGACTAGGGCTGCAATGCATGACTATTTTCATAACTGATTAATCTGCGGTCAATTTTATTATTTATCTTATATTATTTTGTCCATAAAATGTCAAAAACAAGAAGTTTAATATAATGTGAATCAGGTAAAAGAAAGAAATATGTAGATTACAGAGGCTGAAAACTGTATTTTCAGTCATTTTCAAATAAAAAACTACTGAATAATTAATTGAGTAATCGTATTTTTCTATCGACTAGCTAATTGATTGATCTGAAGATAATTGCTTTGCTGTTTGAGACTTTACTTCAAAGGCCCATAGGCATTAATACACTGATATTGATTATTGGTGTGTTCTATAAAAGATATCACTGAGCGGTTAGTCACTACAAGGAATCTTTATTGTATTTCATTCAAATCTGAATCTCTTAATGTAAGACCAGTATTAATATAATATCAGCACAGTTCAGACTGTATTTAGGAGACACACATAGCTGTGGATTAGTGGACACAGTGTATACGGCTCATGCCCAGTAACAATATACTGTCTCTTATTCTATGTAAGACAACCATCTCCATTCAATACACATGCTGAATTGTTTTGTTCAGAATCTGTGGAGCACTGCAGCGCTGTGAGCTGAGATAATATCTCCTGTTTTCACACCACATCTGGTTGTTTTTGTTGGATTCTAAAGCTTTTGTTTTATTTTTCTTTTTGTTGCACGCTGCTGGGAAACCGTTCTAAATGGGTCAAGAAAAAGAAAAACATTGTTTTATTTCAAAATCTCAAATACCATGTTTGGCTCCCATACAGCGGAACGCAGTAATAAATTGAAACAAAAAATACAATGTGTAGCACCTTCTGAAGCTATTTCTTTGAGCTCAAACTGTGACACAGCTTAAATTTTTCATTTCAAACCATAAATCCTCTGTCTGTATCTGAGTGGGGTTTATTTCAAGCAGCTACATACCAGTACGTTTTTTATTTTTCAATTTGACGTGTACAGCACCTTAAAATTGAGTTGTGTGATGTCGAAAAAGCATTTGTGATTAAAAATCTGTGGAGAAATGAAGTGAACAGTGTTGGAAGTGCACACACGCGGCGTTGTGATTGTAATCTCTGATGCACGCGGCTTTAATCCTCATAAATATTGAATATTTGATGACTCTCTCATTGATGGAGCATGACACCTGGGCGGCCCGCCCTCTGTTAGCTGTACATCCCCACAGGAGGGGGGGGTTGTTTCTGACAGCGGTCCTTATCTCAGTGAAAGCATCTGAGCCAGCAAAACTGACACGACGCTCAATGCAAAACACTAATGTATGTGTAACATATTTCATTTTTGATGAGGAGCTGTTTATATAAATCACGTCACCACAGACGTGGAAGTGCAGCAGCGGAGGATGGACTGGAAGGATGCTTGTATGTGTTCAGTGTGTTTGTGAGTGCGCTGTTGTATCTGTTTTTCCTTTTACAATCTGACTGCTGCTTGCCTAGCAGGGACTGTAATGATGGTCGTCAGCACTGGCTGGTTGCTAGGTAACAATTACCTGACTGTGCTTTGCTTGCACTGAATTACACAGTGGGCTGTGTGCGTGTGTGTGTGTGTGTGTGTGTGAGAGAGAGAGAGAGAGGGAGAGAGAGTGTGTGTGTGTGTGTGTGTGTGTGTGTGTGTAGAGGAACGGAAAAATACAGCAAGGTAGACAACCAACTAGTGTCTTCACTTCTGGATAGAAAATGCCTCATGCTATCATTAGAATTCGTGCTATGCTAATGTTAGCTTAACTGTGTTTATTATAGTGATTTTCACCTTAAATGTTATCATTTTCATCACAGAGGATACTCAATTATTGCAAAAGTCATAAATGCAGTTATTTTATTCAAAATGTATGATATGTGTTTTATGTAAACACAATTGTTTGCCCCCATGCACGAAATGTGATAAATACATAAACTTGCTTTTGCTATAATGCTGAGATCACACTTATCTAACACGATTACTCACTGACTTTGGAAACATCATGCATTTACTGAACTGATAAAAATAATGCAGTTCGATCAATAAGTTTATTTTTGAGGCAGATACTGATACTGCTTTAAGAGTGGAAATTTAACTGATTACTG
>JAOWBC010001714.1:17089536-17109769 GCA_028566105.1 Hypoplectrus providencianus
TATATTGACCTTTTGTGGTGAATTTTGCACCAATATTCACCGTACAAAGGTTGTTGGAGATTTATTTTTTAAACAAAAACACTCTTTTAAAGAAGATTTTACATTTTAACCATTAAATTTTATATTCAACCAGTTCTAGAAGTAAATACTGAATATAAACACGACCCTAACCCTAACCCTAACCCAGTGTAGAAATTAAAATAAACCTTAGTACTGTAGGTTCAGTATTTGTAAACATTATATATTTTTTATTTTTTTGAAAATTACATTTCTATATTTCCTGCTTTAAATGTATGTCAGAGAACAAAAATACATGTTTAATTAGAAAAAATGCAACATTTAAAAAAATATTCGAAATATATTCTATACATTAACATAATACATAAAAAAAAATCAATTTTCAACAAAAAATATGTATATAAGTTATGCTATAGCACACTGCCACCACCTGCTGAGAACTGCTAAGCATTTATGCAACATATTCCAATCAGTACCTCAGCAAAAAAGTAGAAAAAGTGCATGACTGCAAATGAAGGGATGATGTAAGGGATCTGAATTATTTTGTCTTCATAAATATTAGAAGCCAAAATCATAACTGATTAGAGCGAGAACTAATTTCTGCCTCTGTTTTAGTTGTGCTCTCCCAGGCTTCAGATGGACTATTTTTCCATCATTATTTTGATCTCTGTACGTTGTTGTGTCTTTTTGGACTCCACGTGATCTGTAATATGTGCTTCAGTATTTATAGTAATGTCCACGGGCGGAGGAGGTGGATGTGGAGCTGACAGATGATGATGTCACCACAGGGCCGCACCGCAGGGCAGATGACAGATACTCCTCTGCTTTAAGACCACTTTCACTTTCTCAGCTGCTACACTGATGCTTCTGATCGGGCTGTCCTTGTCCCTGACTGGGCGCTCTCTGCAGCAGCACTTCCTCTCAGGCTGGAAGCACTTCCTGCTTCCTTCCTGCCTGGGTTAGGAACGCCCGTACCTCAAACACAGGCTAACACTAATGGGTAGTCCAACTGTCTATTGATCTAACTTCAAAGGAAAACTTTGACATTTTTGTGGCAACATGCTTTTCTAGAGATGAGAATCTTTAGCAGTCTCAAGTGTGTACAGTGAATATGCCAGCAGCCAGTTAGTTTAACCCAATTGCACACAAGGTCAGAAATAGTACAGCATATAATAACCATGAGTCAAACTGATGTTTTGACACCTTAATATTTCTGTAGAATAAACAAATGAGACCTGACATATTAACAAGCTTAAGAGCTTAAGAGGAGCTAGCTGTTTCCCCCTGTTTCCAGTCTTTGTGCTAAGCTAAAATAATCTGCCTTATGTATTTATTATGAATTTACCTCCGATATTGATCTTCTTAGGATTTAGTGTATATCTCCAATGTGCAAGTAAGCCCTTCATTGGCAATTATTACAGGAAACAAAACTAAAAGAACATAAAGATTTAGAATTTCAAGTTTCAGGAAGACCCAAAAATATCTCCAACTAAAACAACAGAATATCCTCTCCATCAATACGAACCATAACGACACATCACAGGTCAAAGGTCCTACTTTCCTGTGTCTCTGGGTGTCATTTTTGTGTATTTTGAAGTTAAAGTTCTGCTTTTTTCTCTGCCTGCACAGACTGTTGGCTTGTATTATTGTTATGGGAAAGCAGTCTCATAGTAGCAGATTGTGTTTGGGTAAATACGAGTAAAACATTGTTTACATTCCCAAAGAATATTGTTGAAATCTAATTTATTCATTTGTCCCCTTGGTGTCCCTGTCCTGATGTAACAATGCTGTTGAGGGAGTTGTGGGTGGAGGTAAACAGCCCTCTTTCACACTATATCACTGTATATTTGCAAAGCCACGCCCACTCATTTGTGGCCAAATTCAATCTGAGCAGTGTTTTACTTTCCTCTGTCCATGTATTCCTTTTCACACTGAAATTATCACATTACAGAAGCTTTAACCGCTGCTTCACTGTAACTTTGCGCTGTGTTATTATTCATCTTAGCTCCAAAGTAAACTCCTACCTCCCGAGTCAGCAGCACACTGACCCTGCCATCTCAATCACCGAGCCAAGGGAAACTCCTTCGCTGTGATCGGAGGCCGACAGGAGGCCATGGCACCTCCCCCAAGAACTGCTGCCAGCTCTCCCAGACATGGATGATATATTTGGAGATCATTAAATGGTCCTAAATGAGACCCTGGCGTGAGAGCGAGCTCTGACCATCTGGCCCCATTGTGAGGGCCGGGGCTCTGTTCAAACTCAGCCAGCAGCATCAGCACCTCTGATTGGATGGATGCTCAGTAAGCCTGGGAATCTTAGCCAATCAGAGACTCTTTTAATTAATTACCCAACCCCGCCTCAACCTATGTGCTTTACTAAATTAACCATGCTGTTACATACTGTGTCTTTCCCTGCTCCCCTCAGACTGACAGTACCTTTTATTTACTTTGCAATTTCCACCCATTACTATCTAATTCAGTAGATAAAAGTTTGAATAAATACATTTAGGTATGCTGATGGCAGCTCCCTAGTGGTGGAATGTAACTAAGTATATTACACAAGTACTACATTTTAGTGCAATCTAGAGGTACTTGTACTTTATTTGAGTTTTCCTATTTTATGTAATTTTGAATGCAGGACTTTATACAGTGTGGTATTAATATAGGGAAGATGCATGTACACAGGCTAAACCGACCTCTATTTTTGGTGCTTTATAGTAGACCCAGCTGCAAAACTACAAGTAATTTGAATATACCCACTTAGTCCTCTGTAACCTTTTCAGCGAGCTAGTCGTACCTCCACCTCATCAACTTCCACTACATCACTGAATATCTGCACTTTTTTAGATAATGATTAACCCTATAACCTAATTTGTGCTTAACAAAAGCATAAAACATTCCAACTTCAAAGAGATAAATGGGCTTTCAAATTCGATTGCATGTGAAAACACAACAAAAGTATTTATTCACTTCATGAAGGACTTTTGTTTTTCCAGATCAGCCAGTTAAAGGTAAAGAAGGCCTGTCTTGTGCTCTTTAAGTATCCAGGAGCATTTCAACATCGGAAATGTCACGGCCTTTCACAACCTCGCTTTTGGTCAAATGACAGCGAGTTAACAGCGAAGACACAAGCAGGATCCTTTTTGTGGAGGTTTGTTTACTTGAGCTGTTTTCATCTGTTTCCAGGTCACAAGCTCAACAAGGACCTGAAGCACTACCTGAGCCTGAGGTTTCAGAAGTCCTCCCCTGACCACGAGCTTCAGAAGACCATCCGAGCCAATCTGTATCGCCATGCTGTGCCTTGTGAGTCAAAAGATCATTAAGAAATATTTATGTTGATAATGTGGTGGCGGATGCTTAATCCAGGACATCTGGTTGAAGAATTAACCAGTCTTTAGCATAATTTCTCCATCTTTACCCCAATGACCCACTTTCTTTTGGCTTTTTTTCTCATTTATTTCATCTCCTCCTAATCTTACTCTTCCATTTCACTCACCCATAATTTATTACATTACACTTTATTTCCCTTTCATGGTCATTTAAAATCATTACAGCCGCTGGAAAAGAGAAACAAACACCATCGCTGGTTTTTGTTACATATTAATGTCCATTAAAGCCAGTCGTGTCCTGACCATGCCAGAGCACCATTTTTGCAGCTGTCTCACATAACTGTGAAATATCCAAAAAGTGTGGCTTGAGCCAAACACCCAGCACCGTGCCAGACTCCACAGCTGGGCTCGGTTACGTCACAAACAGTTGGATCCACGGTTGGGTGACACAGTCCCTCTCTGCTCCGTTTATTTTCCTTCTTTACTCGTGTTATGTTTGTGTTTAAAAAATAACTTTTACTTGACTTGTGATGACCACAAACCTGGAGGCTTATGGTGGATGTCACAGTGGATCTATTGGGGATGTGATTAGAAAGAAAGCATGTGTGTGTGTGTGTGTTTCCCCCCTGAGGAATAGTTTTGATTATCACACATATGCATGGACATGATTCAATCAAGAAAGGGACCATGATTCCTCTTCCTGTTTCTGTGCACCGGGCCTCGGCTGTTTGTGCTGATTTGCATTGCGGTGCTCGCTAATAAAATGAGGCTTCCAGAGTAGATTAATGTATTTTTTCCCTCTTGTTCTTTGCTTATTCACTCTCTGCCCTATCTCTGGCTGTCTGTCCTTCTCTTGCGCTGAGCCATGTGACCAGTAAATCCGCCTCTCTGAGCCTCCCCCGGTGCCCTGCCTGGGATTATGATGTTCTGATATATTGAAAATAGATTCCTGCCTGATTATGTGATGAACATGTTGGGCGCCCGCAGAGATCATGACGATGGAAAGGCCATGAGGCACACTCACATCTAAACTGAACACAGACAAAGTAGAAATGTTCAATATGTTAGAGGGGTCAACAGATGATGAAGGGATTACATTTTTTACTTAGTTTCACTAATATTTGGGTTTTGCCCTTGCAAAATAACAGATACATTTAATCATTGTCTGATGCACAGGCTAAACTTTACATACTGAATGATTTCAACTCATCTGGCCTCTAAAATCAAACAAATGAATGGACATACTTGATGCCTAAGCCTAAAGGATCTCTAAAGTAACGGAAATGTCTCATAGATTCACCTCACCGGGCCTCTAAAAGACATAAACCTGCGACAAATCAAACACAAAGAAATGCCAACTCGTAATGCATAACCACGTTTAAGCCCCAGCCTTTGGTGAGGATTCAGGATTGGACATTAGCCATGTTTCATTCAACTAATTTCTATGCACATTCTGAAGATCTGCATGAAAAAACCCTGATGGAAACACCAAATTCAATAAAAAAATTCTTAAATGCACATAAAACGTTTAATGTTTTCTTGAATTGGTTATTGTCTCATGAAAAATTAGTTAACACGCTGAACGGGAAATGGAAACAATTTTTCCAGATAAATTCTGATTCTTTTAATGTCTTGAGTGTTAATCTACAATGTTGAAAATAATAAAAAATAAAGAGAAAACATTGAATCTGAAGGTTTTCCAAACTTTTGACTGATGCAGTATATACTCTGTTACCAAAAGTTTTGTGTTTTTATTTACATTTTACATCCCGTCCCAACTTTCTGTGGAGTCAGGGTTGTATGTGGTGGACTATCAGCCACCTGAACACATCCACACTCATCCACACTGGATGATGTGTCCCTCGTTAATTGGACGAATTCCATGTTTTCCTGGGTTGTATCTGAAAATAAAAGGCTCCATTGTTTTTAGATAGAGCATCTTTGACTGGACACAGAATGGACTCATTGTGTAGTTGCAGTGACAAATCATTACAGGCTGACATTACTCTATCCTATTCTGATTGTCAACAAGTCCCATGAATAGACCAAAACCAACAATGTGTCAGTCTGTGTGTGGTGCTCAGTCCTTAAGCCACTTGTTGTCACTGAAGACATGAACCTAAACTTCTTACTCAGAAAATGTGTCTCAAACAACAGTTAAAAGTGTTTGTTGGTGACTATTTTCAGACATGAACCTGGTGCTTTAGTGAGTATTTACAGCAGCAGGGTGGTGTATGTGGGATTGACTTAAAATAAACTACAGTGCCCACATTCATGTTGATAAAAGAGCATGTCATCCAGTGAAGCTGTGTGGCCCACTTATGTGTTTTTAATGTGTGTTTTTTTTTTTTAAAACAGTGACTTACGAAAGTCAAGAATAAGACACATCAGGCTTGACCACACAGATAATACTTTTAAAGATGATTGATGATCTTTAGGGATTTTGGTGTTAAGAAATACATCACCAGACTCATTTTGTGTGAGACTGTTTAACTGGTTTATAAAACATTAAGGAATAGATAACACTTGATATTATTGTAAAACAACATTTTATGTTTTCCTTGCTATTGAGCTATATTTTGCTTTTGGCTTAATATAAAGGTCTGGAAGGTTGATAACTTTAGTTTTCTTACTATTCCGGAGCAACTGAATCTATTATTTGTGGACTTGCATGGAACATAGGTGAATAAATTGTACTTCAACATAGTTTATTTTACCATCATCATATTACAGTTATTAATATTACTATTGCAGAGTACAAAAAAATAGCATTTTAGTCCCTGTGAAATGGTCTTGAGTGTCTTTAGCTTCTGTGCTGGGACATACAGTATTTCCCAGTGTAACTACATGTAGCTGACGTGTCATGTAAGAGCGCTCTGATACCCCTTCGAGGGCCAGTTTGGAGCTGGTGCTTCTGCTTGTTCAAAGTTGATTCTACTTGTGAAAACAGCTCCATACCTGTCTGCTTTTCCACAGTCTTGGCAGCTACATCATTGCTTCACTGTACACAGCAGGGGCAGATTACATACACTGCTATCTAAACACTTTTGTTGTGCACGTGTTGATCGTTATGGCTGGCAACTGCATTACACCAAACCAGCCTTGGAAGTGCTTTGGTTGAAAAGGGTAATAGTGGTTGCTTTGACTAAGAAACTGCACTCCATTTACCATTTAATCATAGGATTATTTCAAGCACCCCTTGTTAATTCCAGGGTCAATTAAAACAGTTTTACATAATTTTACAGTTAGGGAATATACAAGGATTTTCATGTAAATATACTCTAAAAATACAGATCTTCCTGCCATTATTTGTTTGACATATGTAATACAAACTGGTATAATGTATTTTTATAAATGCACATGCTAATTCTGCTAACTAGGTGGTGTTGCTTATTGAAACACTACCACTGTTGACCACAGGAGCCGCCAAAAACACCACACAGTGAAAGTTTCATGTAGTTGCTTCATGTTAAATATGTGCGTGCTTAAATTGTGTATTTATCTTCTAGTAATGACTAAAGAAGGCAAAATTGGGTCACAGCGCAGTGCTGGTCAGTCTAACAAGGAAATATTAATTCTGTTTACGCCTCCTCTCTCTCTTTCATTCTTTCCTCCTGTTCCTTCCTCCCCTTCTTTTCTTGGTGACCTACTATCGCTGCCACCTCCTGTTTATTGTCGCTCTCTCATACAAGCACACACACATGCAAATGTTTTCTTGGCATGACAAGGCAGAATGACAATGGCAGTCAAATAAAAGCCACACTTCTCGGCCCTCTGTTTCCTTTGTCTCTGTGTCTCTCGTGTCTCCTCCTCCCCCTCTCCTGAGCACATGTGTTGCTCCCTCTTGCTTGACTCGAACAGGTGCCTTTCCCTCCACCACTGCTCGAGGTGTTTTTTTTTTTTCTTTTTAGGCATGTGTGTGAACGTGTGTTTATAGGAACCCCCCCCTCCTCTCTCTGTCAACCCATCCTCCTCCTCTCTCCTTCATAGCCTCGCTGCTACAGATGGCCATTGTTATCATGTGCGGCAAATGTCACAATTGATAGAGAAGTCGCTCTCTCGTGGGATTCATTTCCCTCTCACGTCTACAGCTGCTGCTTGGGGATGAGGGTTATCTCGGCGTTATCCCAGCGTTTGAGCCACGGAGCGAACCAATCCTCCCTCCCCCCACCTGATCTCTCCCTCCCTCTCTGCTCTCTTCTCTGTCGTCCTCCTCTCTTCACTTCAAATCCTCCAGTGAGTGTCAGCGTCCCTGTGGCTCGGCGGTGACTGCTGCCTTCCTCTGTCTCTCTCTGTCACACTCTAGCTGCTCCCACTGTCTCCCTGCCTCTGCTGCTCTCACCCTCCATCTCCTCCTCTCTCTCTCTCTCTCTCTCTCTCTCTCTCTCTCTCTCTCTATCTCTGTCTCTCTCCCTCCCCTCCTCACTGTCCTTCACTCCCTCGCTTCCTTGTTTTCCACTCCACTGCCGATCTTGGGGAAATCATTGTTGGAGACAAATTTCTCTGTTTGCTGTTCACACAAAGAAAGGGATTACGGCTTGATTCGCTGGCTCCGGGCTCGCTCTGCATCCAGGCAAGTGGCAGTTCCTTATTCTCTCCCTGTTCTCTCCTTCTTCTTTTTTTCCCCCCACTCTCACCGCCATTCGCCATCCGAAGCCTGTGATGTATGCATGGCAGAGAGTGTGTGTATGTGGTTGATGCTGTGTATATAGGCTAAGGGAATCAGGGAAGGTGGGGGTAGGGGTGGGAATTATGTGAGGGAAAGAGGGGGGCAGGCACACTCGGAGCAGGCACGTCCAACCCAGAGGGACAGATGGCCAGTAGCCCTGGTGCTTTTTCCTCTTTGGTTTTCTAATTCACCCTGCAGGCTTTGTGTCAGGCCCACTAGTACACAGACCTTCTTTTCAAGAAGCAAGAGATGGCTGCTCTCCTTAGCTAGAAGAGGGAGGGAGGGGGGTATCTGTGTGTGAAGAACGGACAGGGTATAGGAGAGGAGGTGGAGGAGGAGGTAGAGGAGGGGGGTTGCTGTAGAGGCAGAGCAGAGCTTTTTAAGAGGAGGTTAGGAGAGGAGAGAGGAGAGGAGAGGAGAGGAGATGAGGAGCTGAGAGGGGGGTCATCAGCCTCGAATGCATGGAGGTCAGGTCCAGATGCTGCTCAAACAAAAGGGCTTCTCTGGGGGAACGGCAGGGGGAAGCGTGGCACTCGCCATTGTGTGTGTCGCTGCATTGCAGGGTGCTGCTGGGGAGCCTCATGCTAATGATGGCCATTCATTCTTGTAACGGATGAGTGGGCCCCAGCTTCTGTTTGCCTGCTTTTCACATACGCATGGTCCATATTTTTGTTCATGTGACCAAATATCTGCTGCGCTAACACACGATTCGCTCTGGAAACGACGAGGGGATGGGAAAAAACGATGGCTTCCAAGCTCAGCGAGATAGCTGGGCAAATATGTGTTTTTGCATAGCAATGATGTCTGAAGACAGGTGCAGACTCTGTGTGTGTGTGTTTACATGGACAAAGAGTGTGTGAAGCTTATGATTAATGCATGTGTTGGTGTTTTCATTGCCAAATTTAGCATATATTTCATATACTGTCACAAACTGATCATTTGATACTGTTACAATAAATCCCATACAGGCCAGAAGGACTGCAGATCTTCCTTCTGGTTTCAGTGTGAGAACGGTGGCACTGGAGGCTGTGGTCTCTGACGCTGTTTTTGTTATTGACAATCTCCTCCAGGCCCATTTCAAAGGCATCTTACGCACCGCTATCCAGGAAAAACCATTGCAATAACACAACCTCTGTTCCTGTTTCTGCACCTGGAGTTTAGAACAAGCTGTACCTTGAGTCGAGTCTTACGTCAACTTAATCAATGCTGATGAGAATCTGCTGTTACTGTGGATATAAAGTCGAGCTCACAGTAATATTACTGTTATTCCAAATCCACTTTCCTCACCAAGCTCATGTGAGACAAGCAGCCTTTGATCCCGTGAATGCTTGAGTAAAGGTGTGTTGACAGGATCACCCCAGAGTCACTCAGGTCAATTTAAAGTGATCAGCCCCTGATTAATAAGCCACTATCGTGTCCCACAACTGCAGAAATGCTTCATGTTAGTCCTCTCTGTACCGCAGTCCTTACCTGCTTCCATTAATGCTACTTCAGCCAAACTGGGAGTTCATATGGAACATAAACAGAGCTTGGGACTGTTGATAAAAGCAGGTGGGAATTCTCTTCGCTACTTATGATATTTCAGAGAGCCTGTTAGAATGTGTTTTTGTTTTTTGCTTGCGAAGTACGATAATGATAACCCGGCCTTTGAGGTCAAGGAAATGAACTGCGCTAATCCACTGACTGAACAAAGATTCTCTGTTATGATCACATCCCCTTGTGTAAGACTCATCTGTGTGCGAGTGTCTTGTGATGGTTTGGATGTGTCTGTGCTGTGGTGGGCCAGCTAGCCCACATACTGTAGCTCTTAAGAGTGTGTGAGTCTCGATGCCTCCAAGCAGTGAGTGTGATGATGTCAGATTGATCTGAAACCAGATACGCTTCAACTTTCTCCACTGAACTTTATGTTCATATGGCCGCTTACAGTATTGGTTTAGATCATACCTTTTCCTGTAGATTAGTGCACTGTTTTTTATCTCAGGGCTTTATTTGCCTTGTTGCATAAACATTTGGTTGAAAGAATCGCTGAGCAATGTGCTTGGTCATTTTGCAAACTGGAAAAGATAAACTTGTTTAATCTAATGTTCATTTCCCCACCCGCCATGCCTCTACCATTTTGTCAATCTAAGTAATCCTGAAAGTATCAGTCTGACATTTGGGGAAATACAATTATTGGCTTTTATGCCAAGATTAGAACTGGTTGATTCTACTGTCATAGCCGTAAATATGATCATGCAACCACCAAGTGGTTAGCTTAGCTTAAAGACCTGAAGCAAGAGGGAACCACTAAAATGTTGTGGCTGTTTACTTAATGGAAAACCTGTGGTAAAACAGGAGTTTCACTCTGTGAAATTTGCCCTGGTAAAAAAACAACAAGCTATAAAAAACTATATTTATGTATCTAGCTTTAACCCATTTGTGCTAGCGATCAGTGTTTATTTAGTATGTAAAATAATATGCTACAACATTTTTTCTGATTTGTTTAAATTCTTGAAATTTTATTCAAACATAACTACTATATAACAGAAATACTGATTGTGTCCATAATATGAAATATTTTTTTCTGCACTGCATATGTGTGGATATATAGGTTTGGCGGTAACAAATAGTTGATTGTTGGATTAATTTAGTATGAATAAAGTATTGTACTGTATATTGCAGAAACTGTGGTCTCATTTCAATCTGCTAGATAGGATTTCCAGTATTTACACAGTGCTTTTGATCTTCTCTATCAAGTTGTCATTTTTCTGAAAATGTTGAAAGATTCTCTTGCACAAATATATTCAGCCATGTGATGTTACTGTACAGGCTGACCAGTAATTGGATAATTTACCAGCAACATATACATTTTACATAAATATTAGTGTCACAATTTGAAATTGTGCTGCACCAGGAGATCCTACATAAAAGTAATGAAAACTCTTTTTGGCCTGTACAAAGTGTTGGCAAACTGAGTTCAGGTTTGCTAATCCAACAAAACATGTCCAATCTTGTCCTTCAGCTATTCAGTACTAGTAACAATTGACATTATAATGTAGTCAAAGTGCAAATACTTGCCTAAGTAGACTACAATGCAGCAACAAAGGATGAGGTAAATATTGAATACAAACATTGTCAGACACTGTGTTAAGGTGATTTCAAGGCACAAATTGTATCATTCATCACTTCAGGTGATTCTCTTCAGAAGTGCCAGTGAAGCTACTTAACTTAACTTTTAACTTTTTGCTGTGGTACAATGAGGGCATGTGGCTCAGATCGGACCATGTGAATCCAAACAGAAAGCTGCAGTCCTCTCCCCTCTGGGCACCTCCTGGGTTTTGTGGTCAGGTTGCCTGGGCAGCAGTCCATGTCCATGCAGGTACAGGCCTGCACTGGCAGGTGGAAGCTTTCCTTTGGTCTGCCATTGGGCTCTTAATCTCCCAAGTCTTTAATGAAGTCCTGGCTGTTTGCTGTAGTCCGGTGAAAGCATAGTAAACAAACCACAACCTGCATCTCTGCGCTACCTCATGTTAAACCAAAATACCATATCAACATATTGTTTTACACAGTAACCCAACTGGTAAGAACTGGAGCATCTTTTCCACTACATCCTGAATCCTTAGCCTTATCTGTGTCCTGTGCCCTCTATACCCTTTCTTTACCCGGCATTCAACCCTGGAGAGGGTTTCTCAGTCACGAGACCTGCCTGAAGCTGGCTGTTTATCAGGAGGCACCATGTGTTAGGTAATGTCAAGCATCTATATTTATGGCTAAGATAGCAGGAGAAGGAGAACGGAAGACAGAGGAGAGGAAGAAAAAGAGAGATAGAGAGTGCACGAGGAAGAGGGAGGGAGAGAGAGTGGGCGGGAGTATGAAGGGGGCTGCAGCCATTGGCCTCAGACAGGAACTGGAGTGTGAATAGCTCACAATGGCTTAGCCTCTAAGCTGGGCTGGACCTCTAATTTGCTCTGCTTGTGGAGCTTTGAAGAAAAACGGCAGCTGCCTACTAGCTGCCTGCCTGAATGAGCTCACAAGCTGGGAACTAGCACTCGCTCACAGACAACTGCATGATCCATGGATGGCTTGGCTGGGCGAGGGAAAGCAGAATTCAGCCTGCTTGGATTTATCTTTTTGAATATTTCTGTGGAATAACGTGCGGAGAGGAAAGCAGCAGCAGCAGAGGTGGTGGTGTAGAGGTAAATCTGTGACATTTAGTTCTTCTCCTGGGAATGATGCCCTGGCTTCCGGGATTAGATTGGAGGGGATGTGGGTGGGGAGAATAAACAGATTCACAGAGGCAGGTGGATTTTTTTTTTCTTTGACAGAGAGAGTGCTGATGCAGATGGGTGGTGTGGTATTGATGTACTGATGTGTTGTGCCATGTGTCTGTGATGATGGCGGAGGTTTGTGTGTGTGTGTGTGTGTGTGTGTGTGTGTGTGTGTGTGTGTGTGTGTGTGTGAGTGTGCACATATACATGTTTGTCTGCCACATCTCTCCATCTTCCCCTCCTTTTTTACCTCCCTGAGCCCACCCTTCTCCCAGCTTTACTCTTTAAATGAAGGCTCCGTCCCCTTTTCTCATTGCAGTTTCCCCCAATAAACAGTGGTCTCTAGGCTAAAAAAAAAAACAAAAACCAAGCCATCTTTTGTGCAGTGTTTTACAAGATTTCCAGCTAATGACGCTTCAGATTGTTTGTGCTTGCCCACTATTCATTTTCGGCCCCCCTTCCCCTCCTCCCTCATTCTTCTCCCCCATATTGAAAGGGGAGAGATGGGGAGGGAGCAGGGGGAACAGCAGGAGAATAGCGGCTGGGACTCAGCTGTGAGGAGTGTTGTGGCGCGAGCTGAAAGAATGGCCTGTTGTGTTGGGCAGCAGCAGTATTGTGTGTCTGGCCCCTCTCTCCCTCACTCCTCTGTCCTTCCCCTCTTTAATGGGTAACTGCATCAACCCTTTATTCAAACAGTCACAGCGAGGGACCTGCTCTGCTAAGAAAAACAATAAAATAGGCTGTTTGATTTTTTTTTTTTTTTTTTGCACTTTGAATAAATCGAGGGCTTGGTATTGTTTGAAATGTTTTCATATATAAAAAAGCGGAACTACTTCTTTGATGTATCATATTCCACTGAGGAGTGGAAACAATTACTCTATCTACTATTTATTGTAACCTGTAACTTATTAGTGTATTGACAGAAATAAGAATCAGTAGGATGATCAGTAAAACATTTCAGTTAGCAAACATTACCTAGTTTTAGCTGCTCAAATGTTGCAGTTTTGTTAGGCTTGGCCAAAAACACCTACTTGGTTAAGTTTCATGAACAAAACTGCACGTTTAGATTTAGAAAAAGCCATTTTGCTGTTAAATAACTACCACCCTATGTGACACAGTTACAGTAGTTGCATAGATGATGCAGAAGTTAACTTGGCTATAGATGAAAGTTAAATTAACTTTTGGTTTCATTGGAGACAGAAACATTGGCCTAGTTGGACAAAGCTGTTTGTTTGACCTGCCCGACGTGGACTTTGTTGTTCTTTATATTCTGTAACCTCACTTCCACCTCTGTCATAACTGCTACAACCACAGAGGGCAGTGGGCAACAAGCTGCTTTAGGAACAACATGTGGTGTCGTTTTTTGACAGTCTGGAAACTACATTTTGAAACTAAAGTGTTGATTAGACAATTAGGACATTTGAAGGAGTTACTTAGGACTTCATTAAACCTTATTTGCCATTTTTCACTGTTTTCTTTATTGTTTAAAAAAAAAAAAGATTGATCATTTCATTGAAAATTAATACATGCATATAAATATGAGTAAAAATAATGCATAGAACAATTTTACCTTAAACTTCAACTGTCCGAAAGTAAACCAGATTATAAAGTTTTAATACTTGACACCTTCACTTCTGACACATTTCTGTTGCTACCAATAAAGACTAGATGTACCACTGCTACATTTGATTCTATATTGAGATTAAATGGAAGTTTCTGCTTTCATGTCAATCATCAAATGCAGGATGGATGGTATGGCCTCGGTGTGGTACAATCCAAGGAAAATGGAAGCTATGCCTTATCACACTTCATAGCCTATCTACTAGGAGCTTGTCAATAGTGACTTTTGAAGGCACAGTTTTACATCAGTGTTTCATTGTGGGAGGTACGAGGAGTCATTGTACATCCCTGCTGAAGCTCCCCCAACCCCATGGCAGTTAATTGAACTTACTACAGCATGGCGTGCTCTTTGCAGCACCTCGGCCCCTGATAGGATCTGGAGTGGGACTGCTATTTGCTTAATCATTAATCTGAGGGCCTCCGCTACATTGATTCGCTCTCCGTTCCCCTTCATAAATCATTATGGGCCAGCAATCCCTTTAATGGGGGATGGAAGTGCTGATTGAACACAGCCACGGCACTCAGGACGCAGTACTCACCTTGGTCCCCGGGTCAGCTGGTTAGGACTGAGGAAACAGGTCCAGTACCTGTCCATCTCAGCAGCTGCAGACTTCTAGAGTCTCCATGCATGAGGATGAAGTAACGATATTTTAATTAGATTGAGCTTTACCCATGTTTAGACCTAATGTTTTGTAATACTCATATTAGCGTGACTAAAAAGATTTGTCCTGCTGACACCGTAATGGATGCAAATGGCTATCTATCCATAGTTTGTGGTTGAGACGCTTCCATCATCTGACCAGTGTATTAAGGGACTACTTGTGTAGATGAGGCCTCAAAGTGCTGCCTCAATCAATGCTGCTCCGGTAATTGGCTTAGAGGCCCAAGAGAGTTGCCTGCTAACTCCCTGTGTGACTGTTGGCTTTTTCTGCCCCTCCCCTGCTCTGTCTGCTTGGAGATGTGTACGTAATTTCTTCTCGCGTCATCTCTCAGCCTCTGTTTTCATAACACACACTTCCCCATCAACACGGAGCAAGTGTTTATCCTGGAAACACACCGCAGTTTGTGCTTGTGGCTACAACTTTCAGTGTTGTGGACAGGACAGCGTGAGTGGTTTTGTTGTTGTAGGATATTAAGTTTCATGTGACATCATATTTTCGCCTTAATGTAATCCACCTTCTCTTTTATAACTACCTACAAGCTATGATCGCTTTGTTGGGAATTAGATAAAAACATCCACTTCCTGCACAGTTTACAGTCCCACCATCAGGCTAATCTCACTCTCATGTCATGTGGAAGTTACTCAGTTGTCTTGTGTGTTCACCCCCATTGAGCTCACACTCGTAACCAGTAGGGGTTAAAAACAGCAGATGTTTGGCTGAACCTGTGTGTGTGTGTGTCTACCACTGTGTGTATGTCTGTGTAAGACAATGAGTGGAAGCTCCCCAGACCATCAACAGCAGGAAGGCGATTGAGGGTATCGGATGACAGAGTGCTGTCAGACACACTGTCTTTTGTTATACACAGGAGGGCGTTTTTTCACCTGGATTTGTGCTTGTGTATGCAGTTGTTTTGGGGATGTTTTTTTGTTTTTTTTAATGCACAAAATAAGCTTTAATATTTTTAATACAGACATAATAATACGAGGTCTGTGTCTCTGATGACGGCTGGCGGAGGAGTAAGATCTGCACAGTCAAACAGGAGGTCATGTGGGTGTGGATGTGTTCAGGTTATCCTCGCCCCAGGTAACAGTGAACTACACTGACCCCGAGGTCAAAACAGGACAACAAGAGAGAGGCTGCAGAGGATGTAGAGATATTTATCACCCTCAGTCTGACATCCTGCATGTCAGTTGTTTGTTTTTTTGTTTGCAGAAAACAAGATGGGAATGTAAAAAGACAGAAAAGGAGGAAATCAAACACTTTTATTTTTGTTCGCTGCTGCACAACGTGAATATTTCAAACCCTGTCAGCATTTTTTCATTTCACATCTATTGATATGAACTGACTGTATCATCGAATCACAAGTTTGTAGCCTTAAAAAGGAACCCTAATTTACACACTTGGATATTCTGACCATCAAAATTCAAAGCTCTGTCGATGAGCGTGAAAGTCCGGGGAGCGCCATTGTCATCAGACGACATCGTTAGTATTTTTTAATCCTTTCGCCTTTCCACTCAGCACAGTACATATTGTTGCATGTGGATATCCCTGGCAGGCTTGAGCCACTTTTAGACGATACAAACATTCACTCAGCCACATGAATGAAATATTTAGTCAGCCTCTACAGATAACAGCTCCCCTCTCAGTATAAACTCACACATCTTGCGTCAGCCCACCAGAAAGAGCTGCAACTTTGTTTTATGCAAAAATGTGATTAAAAAAATCTATTTATTATTTTTTTTTACATTGTACAGTAAAAGACGTTGTTGGCATTTCCATATACATAAAAATCCATTTGTGTTTGACCTTTGTGAGAATCCTCAGTGCAGCAGCTTCTCTTTCAGCTCAGTATTTGTGATGGCAAAATGCCAAATGATGTGGAGCCACATATGAGGGAAAATATGAATATTTGGCGGCTGAAACAGAGGACTTAGAGTCCTGTGCATTGTAAAAGATTCAGTAGCCAGATGGCCTCAGAATCTGCCTTTCTCTGAAGCTAGATAAAATGGCCTCTAAGTGTCTGCCACTAATTCCAGCTCATTTACAGTAGCAGAGGCATTCAAAAACATTTGGGAAAATGCAAACACCTCCTAGCTTCTGTCTAGGTCCACTTGAATAAGATAAAGGATGTTGAGGGTAGTGAGTTTTAGTGCAGGTGGAAGTAAGGTTTCATTAGAACCAAAGCACCATTTGCTGCTGTAGCCTTATTCAAAACATCATCTGATCTTTTTCATTGAAAAACAACTGCGTTTTATGTAATCTTTAAAGCTATAAAGAGAGAATGTGGTGAAATGAATAGTTTATTGTTTTTTGAGTAAGTGCCAGAACATTGTTGCTATCATGCAGTTGCTTTCTGTTGTACCTTGTTAAGAAAAGTTTCTACAGTGCGCCTGATTTTTTTTTTCAGCAGTTAATCTGCAAAAGATTGTTAAAGTCCCCGTTGTGATTCAGATACACAGTCTCGTTACCGTAGGGTGGTAACATTTCTCCAAGGTCTGTAATTAATGACTTAGGACAGCTCGGATGCTCCTGCAGTTTATGGTGCTTGTTCAGTAGCAGAGAGTGAGTGGCCCAGTATTAGGAGACAGGATGTGGGTCATAGCAGGCACTCAAACAGGCCACTTCAGGGACACATGTCCCCTGCTCCGGAGCTTTTTATGAACTGCCAGCGAGGACAGAAACTGGCTTCCACGACCTGCTATTTATAGTCCACACTCTGAATACACTATATATATGTTTACACACTTCTTCTCTCCTCTATCTGTGTCTTTGATTGTGTGTCTGTGAGGTTCTGTCAGCCTCATACCAGCATTCGTGTGTGTGTGTGTTTACTGTAAATGTGATGCCATATACAGAAAGGAGGTAAATCTAGGGCAGAGCACAGTGGGGGGGTGGAAATTAAGCAAACATGAAGCATCACTCTGTGTACTCGAAGATTTGACTGGTGATTTGACTCTTTTTACCCTCTACTTTTAAAACCTGGTGGCATAAAAACACACCTTACAATTTATTTAATCACAACAACCCTGTTAAAGTTGACTTGTGAAATTCCTGGCCTTAATTTAAAAATTCTCTGATATCTGTACCTCATATTAGTCATTGAATAATATTTAACATTATATTATATGTACTTACTTACTTATATATATATTATAAGTAAACGTATGATACAATGCATTGCAGTGTCAATCAATTGTAGAAATTAAAGAAACTAAGAAAATAAAAAAATATATATAATATATTAAAAAAGAAATACATTTCTAATTCAGCCCAAGTACATTTTTCTCCAAGATGTAGTCTACAAAATAATAATAATCTAAAAAGAAACAAAACATGAGACAAATATGTCAATACTGATGAGTACTGAAGTTTAAACAATGATCATTGTTTGCTATAAATAAAAAAAAATCTCCCAGCTTCTCAAATGCAGAGATGTGTTGGACTTCTCTTAATAACTGTAATTATAATTGTAAGGAAATAACTTTAGTTTTAGACTGCTGAACGAACAAATAACCTATTTTTGGGCTTTGGTTAACTGTGACAGACACTATTCTGAAGGTTTACAGGCAAAATGATAAAAGAATTAATGAGTTAACTAATTGACGGATTAATCAGCAGTAAAATAATAATTATCTGCAGCCCTTAAACAGATAAGAGGTTGATTCAGTTTTGCATTCATCAACTAATCAGTGAATCGACTCTGCTGGCATGCTTTGCATTGTGCAGAGAGCTTTGCACATAGCAGTGCAGGGACAGAGACATAGAGACAACGCTGATGACGTGACAGAAGCGAGGACACGCTTGCCTGGACTCCTTTATCCTTTTAGCAGTGCTTGGATCAATAAGGCTCACACACACACACACACAAACACACATGCATAGACACTCTTCATCGTCGGGAGATGCAAGATGCTACTCACTCAATAACACCATGCCCAGACAAGATGAAAGTGGAGATGTGAGGAGCACCTGCACAGTGTGTGTTTGTGTTCGCCTTCTTGTGGTGTGGCGGCTGTTTGTCAGGCGGCGAGAGGTGACAATGAGTGCGAGCTGGTGCGTTGTGGGAGGGATTTCACGTGCCCATTAAGTGATTGTTTTTCCTGTTGCGTGTCAGGCGTCTGCACTGTCCTCGTCCTCTTGCACCTACTACATCTTTCTCCTTTCTGCCATTCCACCAGTTTGGCACATGTCACAACAGTCGTGTGCTTCCCCCCTTCTTCTCCCCAAGGGGACGGACTGGAGCTGCAGATTGACGTCGTTGTTAAGAGCGAGATTGATACTGATTGGATGCTGTGTGTTTCTAAACACCTTGTCTCACCTGCAAACCACAGCTGCGTCCACCCACGAAATGAATAAGAAGGCAGAGATGGAGAAATTAAACTTCCTTGGTGGCGAGAAATGAAGCTGAAAGACGAGGAGCTAACAGAGAGTCTGTACAGCAGGAGAAAGAGGGAGACACAAAAGAGGAATCAAGAGAGATTGCAGGGACAGGGGAGCAGACAGTTAGAATTATATCTATTCATTACACAGTATAAAGTACATTTTGGGCATCTTTTTAAATTTTATTGTGAAAGCCATATTATGGATGCAGTCCAGACTTGCAGCATTGCCTGCAAAAACAGCCTTATAGAGTCAGAGAGATTAAAAGGATTGAATGAAGCGTAGTGCTGCAGTAAATCTCTGATAGTGGACATATTTCTGTCATCTCACAGTGTACTTTATATGTTTATTTAAATGCAGAGGGATGACAAAATGAAGGGAAAAAATGAATAAGAGAGGAGAAACATCAAATACAGATGATATGTTGAAAACTCTGTGAGTAAAATGCTACTGCTGTGTTGATAGATTTTGGACCAACATGTAAAACAATTCTCTCAACCAATCTGCACCAAACATCAAATGATGTAAGATAAACTTTTTCATCTGCGATTGTACTCAGTATTGCCTGTGACTGCTTCAACTGTATGTGTTTTTGTTGTATCTGGACATTTTGTTCTTCTTCCTAGCTCCCTTACTCAGGTTTCTCTTGTAAAAGATAGCTTAATTTATCTGAGATAACCTGATTAATTTAAGGTTTTTATATATTAAAGGTGTAAGAATCTTGAGGAGGAATCCCTCCAACAGAGTTACACAGACTTGACAAAGGATGGAAGTTGTGCCGGAGGCTTGTGGTGGCCTGTATCCGTATTAAGACACTTAATGTTTGTTTTCCATTATTTTGTCACCTGTCTCTATGTAAATTGTCACCACTAACTGCATACTTGTTTGGCAGAGGATTTTAAGGAGTTTATTTGTTCATAATCTTTTTACATTCACATATATAAACATTAATTTACCCCTTAGAGGGACTTTAATCTGTCTCTTACTATGGATTATGACCACACACTAACAGAAGTAACTCATGTTAGTCTCTGTTATATTTTTGATTTAAGACAAATAAGCAAACATTAGCATGCGAACATGCTAAGCTAAGGTGGCTAACATGGCAATCACCATCACTGGTACACTGTACTATCCTTTTGTAGTAAAGGACTAAACCTGACTAGTTATCACCAGTCAGGTTGCAAAATTATCAGTTCATTGATTATTTCTTCTTACCATTTACCATTCCACAGACATTTTTTAGGTTACAGCATTAAAATAAATCAGCTTACACTTTTGATCCATTAGGAGAGCTGTAACCAGAGA
>JAOWBC010001714.1:17136142-17146211 GCA_028566105.1 Hypoplectrus providencianus
ATATATATCAGGATTATGGTGCATAATGTGAATGCTATATGCGTGCCTTTAAACTTGTAAATGTTTGTGCTCTGTGCATGAATATTTGTTCACCTTCTTTCATACCTGCTCATGCTGACATTACATATGTATAGCATGCATGCATGCATTCATGGATGCTTCCACACAGTTGCGTGTGTAAGGGAACATGCAATTCCCATATTTCTTTCACCGAGCTTCAGCTGCTCATTAATGTTACATTGAGCCAGATTCGATCAGGTCTGCATTACACACAGGCATCAAGATCACAATGCAGGAGAAAGTTAAGCAGATTTTAAAAACTGCATCATGCATGAAGATACACCCAGCAGCATGCAAATCAGATGTTCCAGCTGACACAGCTTCAGAGGATGAAAGCTGAGTTACGGTCAAGCTACGTCAGTTCCTCAAATCTTTATTCCCCTTCAGTTCCATGGCCAAATTTATTAGCCATATGGCCATTGTTAAATTCAATTGCTATTGCTATTGCTTGGTGATAATTATGTTGACCTCATTGCTGCCATAAAGATTTTTGGAGGTTGTTTTAAAGTGAAATGTTTTTTAAACTGTGTAATTTCAAACAGCCTGGGTCATACAAGCTGCTGCTGGACCGGGAAACAATTATTACCTTCTGATGTCTGTCCATCCTAGGTCAGGCACATATGCAAACATGTATCCGCACGTCAGCAGCTGGGATGTTCCACTTCCTCCAGTAACCGGCACCCCATAATCTGAGAGAGAGAGAGAGAGAGAGAAAGAAGGAGGAGAAAATAGGGAGGATGAATTATGAATCATGTAGAGAGAGGGGCTTTGCAGCAACAGAGAGTTTTAACATTTAATGATTTTTTGCCAATGCAGCAGAAAGAGCCTAAGATGGATGCTTGCATGTTGTTGCATGTTTTAATATCGTCCCATCAATACTGCGAGGGTTTTTCTCTGTGTTTGTTTGGTTCCAGATGTGGCCAGAGAAAATGTTTTCATTGGTGTCCATAGTGAAGAATAGTGACTGGCTCAAAGGTCTGGCATTAACGTAAATGTGATGTGCTGCTGCTGCTCACACCTCATAACAAATTGGCTTCTGCATAAAGAGCTAGTTTGATTGCCTTGGCAACAGCAACTCTTTGTCCCAGTGTCGTTCATGCATTCATTTGTCTATTTTTGTCTCAACACACTTTGCTGTCGTAAGTGGCAGGAAAACAAGCATCAGGAAGGGGAAGGAGTTTTCTTGGAGAGTGGTGCATGCCCTCAGTTTGTGGGGATAACAATCAGTCGGGATAGGATTGTGTGAATATCTTTCAGGTAGAGGAGCCTGCGTGTTGAATGAATTGTTGGGCTTTGATGGGCGGGAAAATAAAACAGTTTTTAAGTGGGAATATAGAAGATTCCCTACACTGGTATGCTGTGAATCCTCTCCCTTGATAACTGGCTCCAAGTATTAATATTTCATTAGCACAAATGAGATTGATCTACTTGGTGACTCTCTACAGTGTGTTAACTGGTGTATAAGAGAGAGAGAGAGAGAGAGAGAGAGACAGATAGAGGGAGAGAAAGTCATGGTGCACGAAAGAAGAGGAGGGGGAGGGAAAAAAGAAAAAAAAAAAGGCAGAGAGAAGATCAGCTTCTCAATGTAAGCCTTGAGCAAAGCAGAGGGGTGGAGAGGAGAGGAAACAGCTCTGTAGTTACTCAGAAGATGTGCATAGTAAGGCAGAAGCTCAAGCTTTTCTTTGATATGATGCTCGAGTTGCTGAGCCCCTTCTCAGTGGGTAATAGTTGAGATTCTGGAGAGCTCGTGTTGGAGACAGCTGGGAAGTAGACCGGAGGGGGAGGAGAGGATCCGGAGACCTGTAGCTTTGACCAGCAGTCCAGAGCTGCTGCAGCATAAGTCAGCCTGTCTAATGCAGATAGATCAGTTGCTCCTCTTGTAATAGCACGGGTGAGAGCGCTGACTGGAGCTGGATACGGCACAGGGGGAGGAGATCACTTAGATTAGCGAGCAGCCTAGCGCAGTGTGTTGCTCAGAGAGAGAAAGCAACTCAGAGGTGGTGGAGGAGGAAGAGTAGGAGGAGTGCAAGCCGGGGCCGGGTGTGCTCTGCTCTGCTCTGCTCTGCTGCAGGAACCAGGGTCCAGCCGTTTGTCCCGGGGAGTTTTTGATCAGAGGGGACAAGGGAAGAGCACCGCAGGTCATTAATGCTCTCTCTGTCTCTCTGCCGATGTTTTGCAGGAGTGGTGCCAGCCAAGAGGAGTCCAAAGCTGGTGGTGAGTACTGTAATGTTCAGCTCTTTTGGATGTGTGTGTTTGTGTGTATGTGTGTGTGTATGTCAGCTCCACTGAGTGAAAGGAGTGCTATTTAAAGAACAAAAGACTGAGATTTGATATCTAAGTCTTGTTCTACTGTTTTGCATCCAGAGCTCCCTCCCTTCCTCTATACTTCTTTGTCAGCCTGTCACTTTGACTTCTTTCTTTTGTTGTTTTCCTCCTCTTGCCTTTTTGCCTCTGTGTTGTCATGTCTCTTTGTTTTACATCCTCTCTCTTTCTCTCTACACCCCTCCACTCCTGCCACGCTGCCATCCTGTGACTGATTAAGTATAGCCTAGGCAGCACAGTGTAACAGTGACCAGCTGTTAGGGAGGGCAGACAGCCATAGCTGAGGGAAGATGGGAGAGAGGCATCAAGCAAAGATAGGAGAGAAAAAAGGATGTGGATGCAGGAGGGGAAGACCAGTGGGGAGATGGTTTGTCCCACAACAGTGAATCACTATGATAGCCCACAGATACAGAGGACACGCTGAGGCTAACAGACAGGGAGAAAGGGGCAATGACGACAGAGTGAGTTGGAAGCAAAGCAGGAGAAGATTGGGGAAGCTGGAGGAGAGATTGCAACAGATTGCAATGTGACTCGCAGTTATGACAGATAAGAGAGGACGGGGAAGAGGGTAGAAAGAGAAAGAAAGACCAGTTCTGTGAGCAGCTCGAGGGTCTCATGAGGGACTGTGCAGTTATTCAGGAGTTTAAAGAGCAAACGTCTCCTCATTTTTACGACTCATCTCAACCTGATAAAAAATCAATACGAGCTCAGAAGAGACGCCAGTGCTGCTTTAAATTACTGTCACCCTAATTCACCCCTGGAGAGCCATCCAGTTATAGCAGAAGGACGTTTCCTCTGGACAGGCTCATCCAAGGTCAGTGATGGGTTCAATTCCCGCAACATCAGTGTAAGAAAACCTCTTCTTGCATTTCCTGATGGGCATGAAAAGCCCCTTAGCTGGCTGGATATTAGCATTAGGATTAGTTTGAAATGCTATCAATCAGGGATGTGGGTGTTACCTATTCAGGTCACATGTCACGGAAAAAGGAGGGAGGAGTGGGTGCTGTAAGGGGGTCGAGTGGGACCGATAGTGGCACTGTCACTTTGGATTAGCTTCCCAGTGAGGAGAAAGCCAGTTTTCCCCTCTCTGTGTTATGTCAGTGAAATGTCACGCTGCATGCGACTTCGTGTCAGCCCACAACAACCATTTTGCCTCAAGTTCAGACTCTAAATAAATGCTCACAGTAAACTCCCGTATGCAAGAGGGAGTGTGCCATTTCAACCCATTATGGAAGTCTCCGGTTAACTCCATTTCGCATGGCTGTTGTCATCCTTAGGAAGCATTACTGCAATATTTTTGACCCTTCTTCTCATGCAGTGTGATGAGTGAGAGACTGGGAGGCTGTGTAATGACATCTCTACCATTCCATGCAATGGTTTATTATTCATACCACATCAAAAATGATTCAGTTGTCATATTGGCGCTTGTCAGTAATTGCATTTTCTCACTAAGGCTCGTTTTTCATACAGATGTAAAGTCCTTTGTAATGTGGATCTGCAAGTAATAACATGGTGATATGTACATTCTCTGGTTGCAGAATCAGAATACAAACATTACAGAGTACAAAAAAAGGGTCCACACAAAGTCTTTGGAAAGTTTGGAAAAATGCGTAATTTTAATCAACTTGTTTTGAAAGTGGGAAATATGCTTCAATTTTAAACAAAATCTGGTGATTCCTCTATGCAGTTACTCTTGTATACCACAAATCTGTTAACATTTGAAATGACACATCAGTCAAGCAAGGTCCTTGCTCTGAAAATAAGCTAGCTTCAACTAGAAGAAATAAAGAAATAAAAGGCCTTTCTATCAGATGAGAAGTTTCTCTAGCTATTAAATATTCTTGATCAGTGTCAATAACGGGGTGCAGTGGCACACCCCCCTGAGATGCTGGTCTCATTAGCAGGTGTTTTTTTTTTTTTTTTTAAATCTGAAGCACACTGCGTGGCAAATCTCAGGCTGTAATTTTACATGGTGCGCCAATGTTGGAGTGAATGTAGCATAATAAGCAAGATAAACACTGAATACTTTAACTGTTGAATTGTTTATTACTCCGCTGTTAAAAAAGTCAACTTTCTAAAGCAATTACAGTTAACTGAGTAGTAGCAGACAATACTAAATCTCAGCCCACCAGGACTGTTCCCTGTTATTGTTAGTCTACAATTTGCTTTCATACAGATTTGACACATTCCTGTTTCAATTGAGACCAACCGTGATTCTATGCATAGCCTTCCCTGCTCAGGACCTTGTGCAATAAACAAAGAATCATGGTATTCATAAAAGGCAATATCTTTGTTCATTGAAATTCACTCACATTTCAATCTGTCTTTGTCTCGCAACCATGGAAACCAAGTCATTTCTCCTCACTCCAGCAGCAGTTTTCAGTGAGAGATATTCTACTGCAATGTCTAAAAAAGATGACCTTGGATGCTTTTTCTTTCTCTTTGTCCTCCATCAACACTTTTCTCACTCATCCCTCTCCCCCTGTATCTCACCCTTATCACTGACTCACTTATCACTCTCACTTTTTTTTTCTCCTCTCCTCTCCCTGCCCTCTACCTCTATCTTCTGCTTATATCCACCCCCTTCCATCGCTCGCATACATACACCTCTCACTCTGTTTTCTATCCACCCAGCACCAGTTAGAGAGGAAAGACAGCCAGAGCAGCTCCCAGCACAGTGTGTGCAGCCATCGCAGCACCCACACCGATTCTCCCAGCCACCCACCCTCTGCCATGCCAAGTGAGGCTGTGGCTCCCACTCCTGCTGCCCCCACCCAGCCTCTGCCAGGCCTACCCCCCCAGGACCCTGCAGATGGCACCGTCACCCTCCAGAAGAAGCCAGACCCCTTTAAGATTTGGGCGCAGTCCAGGAGCATGTACGAGAGTCGACGTGAGTAGCATTCAGTTCTAACTTATTGTTGCACTTTAGGAGTTTTGCTGACTTTTGAGTTTAAAATGGTCAGCAAGGTTTATCCTCCAGCGATGTTACAGACCTTTTAACCTTCTATAATGGCCTCAGATCATCCACAGGAGATGTTTAATGCCTTACATTCAGCTAAAAAAAAAGTTCTAAAAGGTGGACTGACCTGCCATAGGATCTACAGTTACTGTCACACATTTATGTTGATTTTATATAATTATTTACACAAATTGTCTACCACAGAGCTATATAAGAGGATATTACTTTCATGTTTTCGTGGTAAATATGAAAACTACAGCAAAGAGCTGGTTAGCTTACTAAAACACAAAGACTGAAAACTAAGAAGAGACTGTAGGCCGGACTCTATACAAAGAAACAAAGTCCACCAAGCAGCACTTCTTAAGGCCTCTAATGAACAGGTTACATCATGTTTGTTTATTTTGGTAAAAACACAACCCGCACAGGAGTTATGTGCTGGCTATTTCTTGCTTGAGAGTTGCTGGTGGGCGGGTTTTGTTATCTAGCTCTCTGTGGAAAATAAACAAAAAAACAAAAGAGAAGGCAAAGTATGCCAACCTCTGAGTGGTGATTTACATGGTTAAAAAATCTTGAGAAGTTTCCTCGTCTTTTATCAGTCTACCTAAACATCTTGGGAAATTACTGTAGGTTTAGTGCTATAATAGGTTAAGCGCTGAGTTGAGTATTAACTATAATATTCATTGATTAGATTGTTAAGAAACTTCTGAAAGGGTGGTTAAAATCATTGTTTTACATAAAAGAAATTGTAGAGAAGAGAGTAAAAGAAGTGCGTATAGCAGATCTCCACCACAAGGCACATCTCTGTCTTTGTGTTTTTGTCTGTTAAAAGCCCTTTTGTTGTGTTTGCTAAACAACTGTGTGCTGACTGAGTCACAACTGATCCTGTGACAAAAGGTGCCTTCGAGAGGAAAGTGTCCTTGACAACACACAAGTGTTAGCTCACGAATAGTGTGGTGGTATGGTGTGCATGTGGCAATGGTACGTGCGCTGTTTTTGCCTTCCACTTGACTGATAAGAACCGTAAAGTACAAAAACAAAAAAAACAAAGAAAAGCATGTTTTTACTTTGCTGCACATCATCCAGTGAAAGGACAATACACCTTTTTTAAACCATGCTTAAAAACTGAGTGCATTTGCATTATCAGCAGCCATCCAGCTTCTCTCATTTCCTGTTAAGTCACTGAAAAAAACAGAGTATCAAAAATCCAAAACTGGAACGCCAGAAAGTAGGCAGCCTCGCTGTAAGACTCCTCAATATCATTTGCAGTCATGGCCTATTCTTGCATTATTCATAGGGAAACACTGTAAGGGTGTCAAACCACTTATTTCTGTTTCTGATAGAAGAGCGTGCAAGAAAGGGGGAAAGATCTTTCAGAATAACAGGTTCACTCGACTGTTCTGGCTGAATTACATCTTTCATACCTCTTGTACTTGCACCGTTGGTGATATTTAAAGGAACAATAGTTCTGTATGTGCTGTGAAATACATCTCTGTGCTGTAAAAGAGATTGTTTCGTGATTGTAGGTTAGCAAGGTTTATGGCAGGTCTGCAGTGTTAGCTTGTTGCACATTGTAAGTGTTGCCTGCTCCACGTGCGCTTGCCTTGTATTGCAGCGTTGGTTAACAATCATGGCTGCCTGTGGAATCTAGGACTGCTGCTGATTAAATATTAACTGGGCCCGGAGAGGGTTGCTTTTAGCTGTGGCTGATTGGTATATCTGTTTGATAACCCCTGAAGGAGCTGCAGCCCCTTTTTGAGTTGGCGGGGGAGGAAGGAGGGAGACAATGAAACAATAAAGAGAGGAGACAATGAATGACAAAGAGGCCACGATTCTCTGTCTGTATTTTAATGTGCACGTGAATTTGTGAGTACATGACTTTAAGCATGACGGACAGTGACTGAAAGGTGAGCTTTTGGGAATTTAGCTTCCCTGAATGTTTCATGACAGCTGTCATTTTTGTGGCTCAAAGCTGTACCTTTTACTGATGGTTAACACTCCCATTACTACTCTATGGAAACAGGAGCAGAGGAGGGTTATTAACACGCCTATATGCAGCAGTTAAATCCACAGCAAGCAAGTTATCTGTGGATGAAGAAAGCTGAAGCTAATGGGTCCACTACTGCTCTTGTATAGCAGCCGTGTGAACAGCAGGCGGTGCAAGAAGAAACGGCCTGTGCGGACTGGCCCTGTGGGTTGAACAGACTGACACCAAATTGCCTGTGTCCTCCTCCACAGTCTGCTTGATCCATGGCGAGATGCAAATGTGTGGGGAGTTACGTGTGATGAAAAGCACCAGAAAAATAGGCAAAAAGTGAAGCTACATATCCATGTGTAAGCAAGGCTCAACTTCAAATGGGCCGATAATAGGGAATGCCATCAAGTAACTTTTTTAGAGCTCAGGTCTGTGAGGTGAGGAGGTACACATTAGATTTTGCAGCCTTGTTTGTGGTCTGTGTGAACAAGGAGCCGATCAGCTCACAGAGGCAGTGCTAAGACGAAGGAGGCAGCAGCTGTTGATCCTGCCTTCTTTCATTCTAAGGCTAATAGAAAAACAAACGCCTTATTGATCTGCGATCACAAAACTAGACATGAATTTGTGATAATGAGACCAAACATGTTGATTTAGAGCAACAAGCATCCAGTGATTAGCCAACATTGATGCTAATCAGTCAATACCGAGCAGAGCCTGCAGGTCTTTGGCAACCATGGTGGCTGATCTCCATGGAGTCGTCTCACTGGTTTCCCTTTGTCTGTTTCAGTGCCAGATTGCCAGGAGCAGGACATTTTCCTTTGGCGGAAGGATACGGGCTTCGGCTTCCGTATCCTGGGAGGAAATGAGCCTGGGGAGCCTGTAAGTATCCCTCCACCTCTCCATCAATAGTTTATCACAATAGCGGATGATTAAAAAGTGTACATATACATACACTCATACACCCTATTTAAACTTTTGCTGATAATTTAAAATCTGAATGCATTTTCCTTTTTCTTTATATACTACCCAGTCCATGAGGTTTTCTGTTCCGCTAGACTGCTCCGTCTTTCCTGTTCTTCCTACTTCTGTGTTTAGTCTGCCTTTCAACTGTAGTGAAAAGTCCTATCGCTCTGTCTAACTGGAGCTGTTGCTCTCTGGAGGATCATATAGACAGCTTGTTAAGAAAAGCAAAGGCCTTACCCACAATCCCTCTGGTTGTGCGCCATATATTTGTCTTTAAAGGAAGGGAGCAAGAGGGAGAGTGGAAGGCAGATATTGAGAAATTGAGGGAAATAAAATGGCAGTAGGCTTCAGGTCTACCCCACAGGAGTTTGTGCTTGTTGTTTGTGCCAAAAGGTGTTGTGTGGTGGTGGTGGTGTGCTTGTTTGTCTCAGAATTGTGTACACGCCCACACAATGCCTAAAGCACACAAGCTTCTCCATGGCCCCACTGGGCCTCATTGGCCTTCTTGGTTTTCCCAACGTCAGCCACAAATTCCTTAAAGTAATGCAATAGTAGACTCTGAACAGTAACAGATTATTTTCAAATCAGAAAGAGATCAGTCACAATGAATCATGGACTCACTTGGATGGGGGTTTATTTGCTGTTGTTTTTAATGACTTAATTAGCCATTATACTGTATTATAGTCATAAAAGTAACTGTAATCATGCTGTGGATTGATGATACGATAAATTACAGTGCAGTTCAACAAAATTCAGTAATCCCTTACACTGTACTCTATGTATGCTTTTATTTTCCAGATCTATATAGGGCACATAGTGAAATATGGAGCAGCAGATGAGGATGGGCGCCTGCGGTCAGGTGATGAGCTCATCTGTGTGGACGGCACGGCGGTAGTGGGCAAGTCTCACCAGCTGGTGGTGCAGCTGATGCAGCAGGCCGCCAAACAGGGCCATGTCAACCTCACTGTCAGACGCAAGTCCCCCGGATACGGAGGTGATGAGAGTTTTACATAAAACTTGTGCATGTGTATTCATACATATGTGTCATGGACTGTCACATGCATGTTACATAAACATGATATCTGCAGACTTGGTTAACCTTGACACGGTTCGTGACATGAATACTTGAATTTAAAGTTAATGAAATTCATGTGTAATACTCTTCTAACCAATTTGTTTTGCTTCCTCTTCAAGTGTCAAAAGGAGAGGGAGACGTTCCCCCGTCGCCGGCTTCCTCCCACCACAGCAGTACCCAGGCACCCAGCCTTACAGAAGGCAAGCGGACCCCCCAGGGTAGCCAGAACTCTCTCAACACTGTCAGCTCTGGCAGCGGATCTACCAGCGGTATAGGGAGCGGCGGCGGCGGTGGCAGCGGGAGTGCGGTGGTTCCTGCCTCCCTGCAGCCGTACGATGTGGAGATCCAGCGCGGAGAGAACGAGGGCTTCGGTTTCGTCATCGTATCATCTGTTTCCAGGCCTGATGCCGGCACCACCTTTGGTAAGCGAGCCAGTCTGAGCTTCAGCTAATTGAGATTGACAGGGAGTTCAATTCAGTTTGACACAAGAATTTATTGTGTTAACCATCAGCTGACAATTTAGACTTTAATCTGACTCAACAGTTTGATTATTTGGGCATTTGTAATCTGTATTGGTGCATGTCATCTGAAAATACTTTTGCTAAAAATTATTATTTCTCTCTGTGATTAATTTTCTCTCAGAATGAGCAGCATGCACAAACAACTCTAGAACAGAGCAATATTTTTTGTCTCAAAGCTATATGCTTCAAAGGTTACT
>JAOWBC010001714.1:17146311-17168529 GCA_028566105.1 Hypoplectrus providencianus
TGTTGTACTATTTCTACAGGGTTCAAAAAGTTGAATTGGAGTCTTTATAAGACCCAATAGAATGCAACTTAGTACAATTTTTGTAATTGTACTGTACCAAAGTATGAAATATTAAGATAAATGGCTTTCCCACTTAGACAAAAATTAATTGAACAGTCACTTGAACACACAATCCTGTGTCAGAACAATCCTTTTAACTTTCTAAAATGGTTAAAAAATGAAGGTGTAGTAACAAATGTAGATGAATGTAGAAGATGGATGTATCTCCACTTTCTCCAGCTGTTCTGCAAATGATGTCAGACTCCTGTTTGTTTAAGACTCAGATAACTAATTAAAACAAACCAAACATATCATAAAATTAACTCTTAATAAATAATAGTAAATGTATTTGACGTGTGCTTTGTAGTTTGACCCATCTCCCATTCACTTATATGAAGGAGGGAGGATTTTAAATCTATTCTACTTCTCGCAACAAGGGCAGTTGATTTTCATTTGGGGGATTAACAAGTTCCAACCACCTTCAAATATTTGGTTATATTTAATCATTCCATCTTTTGAAAGGCAGGAGATATTTTAATGCTTCAGCTTTACTTTTGTAAATTCATTTCAGACTTTCACATTCCTCCCAAGGCCTTTTTTTATTAAAATAAATTCAATGCTTTCTAAGCTTATTCAAAACCTTTCGATACCTAAACAATTTGATCTCAAGAAACCTGAGAGTCGGTGAATAAAACAGTATGTCTCCTCTGTATCCATTCAGCTATGTCCACAAAGATTTAAATGAACCACTGATTAAAATGACTGACGACATCTCCTTACAACATGAAAAACTCCTAAATGAGTTTCCTCCACTTTATGAATAGCAGGCGAGCAGCGTTAGACAGCATTGGGCTTAATGCCACAGACTGAGGTCACAAAGCTACTATCATGAGCTTAGGGATAAAGAAATCTCCTCATGTGCAAAGCACACTCCCTCGGGATCAGACCGGCCGCAGCTTTATCACAAACACCATCATCACAGATTCATGCCTCACAGCTGCCCTCACCAATTCATTCAGCATGTAATTGAAGTCTACTCAGCTCACTCCATAGCTGTCTATACCATTTACGTGTCATGGCAAAACAGCAGAATTGCATGTATTAAAGTTGCTCAGGCATTGATGAGGAATTGTAGATGTCCTCCTCGAACAAATTTGGTATTAACCTCAGAGTGATGAATTTTCAACACCAATGTCAAGCCAAGGTCCCTTGTATAGTTAGCCATTATTATGATATACTGTGTTGTGTCACAGGGGAAAAAACAAGAATGGATGAGACGTTAGCCACACTGTCTGCCCCGGGAAAATTTCATTGATCCCGTGGGCTAATGGCATTACTCTGCAAAACGCAAGAATTAATGTTATTTGTAGGGACACCAGTGACAACAACAACCTAAGAAAAAAAAAAAAAACATTCTATTCCTTTTGAGGTTTCTGTTTTTGCTGCTGCTTTACTGCGCTCCCCTGCTCTGCTCCGTCACTATTCCTCCTGGGACGAGGAGATGAATGGACTTAGTGCTTTCATGTGCTGATCTGGGATCGTGCTATAGCATCCTGCGCTCACTCTCTTAATGGATTCTAACCATAGAGGACACGAGCTGAAATCTATCAGACGAATGTGTGTTGCTAAAAAAAACACAACATGGCTCTGAGGATTCTTCCGTGATGCTTGTCAGTCCCCAGAAAACAAAGCGGGTTCAGCTGACTCGATTTCCCATACATCATGGATACATAAACCATTTTTCCCCAGTCCAGCAGGGCCCATCCCCCCCTCTCATCCCCTCCTACTCTGACCCAGGGTTGGGGTTGTGCTTTGCAGAGTAGGTATTAAATCTTAGGCACTTGCCACACCCTGTAATGTCCTACATCTCATTATTTACATAGAGTGATAGGATACAAGCACTTTTTTCAATCAAGACAGAGGGAGGGTAGCTGCAAAGTGAGGTGATGTAATAAATATGGATGCTGCAAGAAATACTGGATGGAAAGGACGGAGCAGGGAGGAGCAGAGATAAAGGGAGTGAGATGAAGGGAGGGTGAGGAGAACTGTAGATCCCCAGGGTCCGTTCAGAGCTTCTGTGTAAACAAGATGTGCAGTATTGAACGCTGTCACTCAGGTGCAGTTTGTATTACTTGCTGTGCCTGTAGTGACCACATGACTGGTAGCATATAAAAGCTATAAGCTGCACATCTCACCTCAGATTGCTCCTCTTAAGGAATCCTTCTCAGGTTCCCACAGCTCGATTACCTCAGCACCTTACACTGCTGCAGCGATTGTGTGCTCATTGATCCCTGGCAGGGAGGGGTAGTCATGATGCTGTGACCAGGGTATTGATAAGCTGTCGAGCCTTAGCCACTGTGGACCCTGACCAGTGGCATATGATTTACAGTCCATTGATGGATACATCAGATGATGGGGGCAGAGGGACAGATTTTCCCCCTGAGCCTATTCATCCTGTCTTTGACATACAGTTTTGTATTTTGCATGCCACATGTTTTATCAGGGTAAAGTGGAATGTGGTGATCTGGAAAATTCAACTTTCTTTTCGTCTCTCTCTCTCTGTTTTCTTTCTGTCTTCTTACAAATCAACACAACCAATCAACACAATCAACCAAATCACCACCCCCCACACTAATGCTGACATTAACAATTTACATGCAACCAAACATATACGCTAACACAAAAGCTGGAAATGCTTGTGTGGCCATGCCCCACAAAATAGGACGCATCATCGAGGGCAGTCCGGCAGATCGCTGCGGAAAGCTGAAAGTTGGTGACCGAATATTGGCTGTGAATAGCTGCTCCATCACCAACAAGTCCCACTCTGACATCGTCAACCTGATCAAGGAAGCCGGGAACACAGTCTCGCTCAGGATCATCCCGGGTGATGGTAAGGCTTTGGCTTTCAGCCTCACATGGCTGTTTCATAATGCAGCACAATGTGACTTATTCATGGATGTGGTGGGAAGGAAAGGGCACTACTGCTTTTCACAGGCAAGAGCACTTTCCAACAGGGTGTGAACCCTGGTATCTCAGAGAGTGAGTCATTGAGTAGGAATAAGGTGATGTTGCCCCCGGAAACCACTGTTACATATCTACAAGTCTACATTTTTTTCGCTGGATATATTTTGCAATATTTTGTCAGTTTGATTAGAAGGATTACTAACACTGCTCACACTGAATCAAGTGCATCCTGTTGTTGGTCATTTCTTTAGCTTAGTTTCAGAAAAGAAATAGAACTACATCATATATCAGCACAAGCAGTTTGAAACCTAAAGCTCTACATTTTGGGAGAAATATGTCAAGGTTGCTTGTTACTGGCTGAGCCACTGGCCAATCACTGAAAAACAGCAGCACTGTAATTCAGTACTCTCCATAGAAAATGAAGCTTAGTTAAGGTCAGGGGGGAGGAAAGTGGGAGCAAACTCCCCAAAACACATGTTCACTTACTCACAGGATTGTGTTTCCTGGAAAAACATGGCAGGGCCTTATTGTTGGTAAGTAATTACATTTATTGGTCCACCTTATTCTCATTCCAAAGATCATGGGAAAAAAGTGAGAGGTGGGTGTGAGGAAGTCATCCTTCTCAGTGTAATGGAGGGAGTGTGAGGAAAGGCGGCTGAGACAAATGAGCCAGGCTGGTGTTCTTGCTAAACACAAGCAGGGCTGTACTCCTGCCACTGTCAGTGGAAACTAATATGGCTGCAGTTTTCTTTGATAGGATGGAATTGAAGAAAGTCAAGAAAAGACAGTTGTCCTTGTTCCTTTTCCTCCTGGACAAAGAGATGAAACAAAATGATGCAAGTCAAGAGGGATTTTCCCCCCTTTACTGCTGTTTTGCTTTCATGTAGTTGGGTCCAACATTGTCTATGAGCAAATGGCAAATGACAACATCACAGGCAGTTAGCATCAGGTTGAATAGAGTTGCCTTTGGGCAGTTCAGTGGACTTTTCTGGACAGTAACATTCAAGCTGTGTTTTTTGAAAACAGCTTTGGGCAAATGCATTTAACAAAAGCAGTCGCTTCACTTTACCTCAGTTGCTTTGAGTGTGTTTTTTAAATTTGACCTGTATGTGTTTCTTTGCAGAATCTTCCAATGCTTCTCTGCTGACAAATGCTGAGAAGATAGCTACCATCACCACCACACACACACCTCAGACCACAGAGCCCCGGTATGTGAAGATGCATCTATTTTTGTTAAATATGCATAAATGCATATTCCTATCTGGAATGTATTCTTTGATACAGAACAGCACACATTCATGATTCTTTTTTTTCTTCAAAGGAATAACTCAAAGTCGAAAGGAGCTCCTCCTCTTCCACCAATACAATCCCAAACACAGGTACGAATGCATATTTTCACTTAGTTTTACATGAATACATCAGTTATGACTTTTCAGTCACATACCATAACACACTATAGTGATAAACAGATGAAAGGTACTGATCAAAATGCTATATAAGGCCTTTTAAAATCTTAGTTTGCAAATATTCAGACAGTCTCTTCAGGAAGGCATTCATAGTGTTGCAGTCATTTGTTCACATGAATAGAGACAGAAATAGTTGTGAAAAGAATGTGAAAAGAGATAGAGAGAATAGTTAAATCGGGCCTGTTTCTGAAGCTATTCAACCATTTGACGAGCAGTAAGAAATCATACTGGTAATTTCGATGTCTATTGCAAGTCATTGTTAAGTGTGCATATATAGATAACATACATGCAGGGATAACAAAAGAGTGTGGGAAAAATATACTGGTACAGCATGATAATAGGCTCAAAGAAATTCTAACCCATTCAAACTTAAATAACCAGCATTTTTACCTGAGGAAAAAAAGGGCATAGACTGCCATGATGGGTTTTGTAAATGGGCGTGCTGGTTTCGACCAAATGTATACATTTAATAAGGAAACAATACAATAAATCCAAATGTATCAATTCAAACATTGTTCATTATAAAGATCTGTTGCAACACTACTCACAAAACAATGCATGTCGAATCTCCCACTAATCTCCCAAACAAGTTTAACTAACTCAGCTGCCCCTCTTTGTTTACTTGTATCAGTATGGCAGTGAAAACAGCAAAACAGGATATTATTTGTTACCATACTGTCCCTCACTTTAGTTGATCAGAATATATCTGGTATATTGATCTGCAAATGCTCAAGTTCAAGAGTTTTTGAGGCCAAACAGGCCGATGAAGTAGAACGAGGGGTTAGCTGCGGACAGACGGATGCACACATGCACACAACCAAACACTTTATCCATTTGATCAATAGACATTCCAGGTCCAGCAGATCCTTATTATTAAATTGACTCCTAAAAAAAAGTAGGCAGCATTTTAATCGAGTCACATGCAGCATGTTAAGTTTCAAACAAGCTTTTGACTCAAAGTGGGTATTAAATGTCCATAGTGTCCTGCTTGTTCTTGCTATTTTAAAAACATCTTCTGTAAAACTATAGAAAACTATACTCCCACATTTTACATAATATTGAAGTCATTGTTCTTTTTTTTTTTCTCTCAGAGGCTCCATATAAGCAAAGTTCCTTACTTTAATAACCACTTGTTTAAATCATCACGTGAAAGGTCTGCAGAATCTATAAAGTATGACATTCAAATGAGCAAGTAGTTTGATGATGAATACATTTTTGGAAAGGTTTTTGGGAGAGACCATACTTCTATTACAAGGGAACTTTCAACGGATATGGAGAGCTTTGGGCCCAGCCCTTGTGATGCCCTTGCTTAGTGATCTGCACTCTGCTCACAGGCTCATGTGGCATTAATTATTCATGCATTCCAGGGTATTGTACTGCCATTGACATTTTGTGAGTTTTTGTGGGACATGGCCTGATTAGTCCTTAGGTTTGGACTCACCTTTTGACTCTCTTGTGCACCATGGATTAGTCACTTTTCCTCTCTGGTCTCCATGTGACTTTCTCTTTACCTCTCCTTTTTCTGTCTCATAGGATGCTGAGTTCTACTCTGTGGACCTCGAGCGGGACAGTAAAGGTTTTGGTTTCAGTCTGAGAGGAGGACGGGAGTACAATATGGACCTGTATGTGTTGAGGCTAGCAGAGGATGGGGCTGCTGTCAGAAATGGCAAGATGAGGGTATGAAATCATTACAAGCTGAACTTGTGACACCTACATTTATTTTTTGAGTTTTTCTCATCCATACATTTCCACTACATAAATGATCAAAGTGACAATAAGTTGGCCTGTCTGTTATAGGTAGGAGACGAGATCTTAGAGATCAATGGTGAGAGCACAAAGAACATGAAGCATTCACGTGCCATTGAACTGATCAAGAACGGTGGTCGGAGGGCGCGGCTTGTCCTAAAACGGGGAGATGGATCAGTACCTGAATATGGTAGGTAAACACGCTGCAATGGTTTTGTCCAATTCCTGTAAATAACACTGCTAATTCCAGCATGGAAATTGTATTATTGTTCCAGTTGTATGCACTGCAAGACAGAAATAAAGCTTCTTATCTGCTTAGTGCACCATGGGCACATATAACTGTAAATGATAAACATTAAATAGAAAGACACGAATACAGATCTTGGAATATTATGTCATATTTTCAACATGAGATTGAGCTGTCAGATATTATTGATCAATGAAGGAATGGTTGCTACAAAGTGTTCAGTGATTTATGCTCTATAGGACCTATATCACTGATGTTTTACAGCTGAAATAATATTCCCTCCGAAGAGCTGTATGCTCTGCTGATGGATTAATCCTCACACAGTTTGAGTCATACTATTGTATTTCTCAGCATTATTTTTCTGGGGTTTAATTTTCTGACGCTTTTCCCCTCTCAGATGGATTTGTGATGCTGTGTAAAGTGTAATATTTTCTGTCTTTCCCAACAAAAGCCCTTCTTCTCTCTATGAAGATGCACTATAAAACAGCCTCTTGTCTGTTTTATTTGTTTTTCTCCTCTATTCCTACTTCTTTCTCTCTGATTGTCTTTTGTTGCTGGGCTCTTCCTCCTCTCTCCAGCGATGATGGCTCCTCATCTCGCTGTTGGTACAATGAGGAATGACAAGATGGGAGAGCCCTGTTTCTACCTAATGGGCCAAAATCAGACCACGGTTTGTAGCCAAAAGTCTGTCCCCAATCCACTCTCCCCGTCATCTTTTTCCTTTCAAGTTTATCCACCTTTCCTTTCAGCTCATCCCCTACCTGAACCCCACTTTGTGTGTGTATATATCTTTTTGCGCAGGTGTGTTCACATAGTGTGCATGCTTTATGTCTTGTCATGCCTGAATTAAACTTAATTTAACTTCTGTGGATCCGTACACGCACAAAATCTCCCCCTCTGCCAGTACCACACCAGATATTTTTGCCGTGACTAATTCAATGCCACCTCACGCTGCTGCCATAGCAACTTGTCTGTAATTTGGCAGACCTGCAGCCAAAAACACTCTTTTTTTTTTTTTTTTTGCTTTGACTTTTTTTCTTCCCAGTGATGCACACTGAGTTGTTCACCATTTTGTTCTGAATGGTTTCCTAGGTGCCTGCTGTGCCATTGATACCCCTGCCCTACACTTGCCAATGTGTTGCACCTGCTGTTGTTGCTGACATCACCTTGTGTCTCAACCCGCAACCCTATAGAGAAAACATATTGAAGTCATTCATCACTTCAATGAATTCTATGTAAAGCAGAATGTAACACATCAATTTAGATTATCCTTATTGTTTCTAGGGATATATATAAACATATATGCATGATTTCCATAAATCTCTGCATTGACTTTCTGTCATGTCAATGCAAGAGCTCACATGAACCAACATGGAAAGTCATGTCTGCTGAACACAATATATGTTATTGATGTTAAAGTATTCCTCAATCTCATTCCTTTTACAAGGTATTTTTAGTCATTAAGCATCTCTTCCTTTCTCGTTTCCTCTAGACGGCAGCAGTGACGGGCACCCTCCCACACCCGGGGCACAAAACACTCCGGAAGTGAGAACGCTGCCACCTAACAGCCGATATCACACCTCATTGGAGTCCAGTTATCCACCAGACCTTCACAAACCATCACGCCAGGAGGAGGCTGCGCGTGGCCGAGACAGGGACAGGGCTGGGTCAGATCAGATGGACTACCAAGGCCGGCAATTTAACCCCCACCATCATCACACCTGGAATAACAATCACAGTCAAAGTACCCCCAGACAGCAGTCTCCAGATAACAGTAACAGCAGTAGCAGTGGCAACAAGAAGAGCAGAGGCCGCAAAGTCAAAAAGTCCGAGTCGGAGAGCGGCATCTCTAAACTCCTAAAGACTCTGAGGAAAGACAGCTCGGGGAAAAAGGCTGCAGCTGCTGAGAAACTTAGGGGGCGAGAGCTCTCAAGCAGCAGTTCAACTTTGGACGGGAGGTTTCGTCAGCAGCGCCGCGGCTCGCTTGACCGCTCACCAACAAGGAAGCGCGCCTCCTCTCCAGATCGTCGGCGGGCCAAGTCGATGGACCGCAGGGCAGAGCGAGCGCATCGGGACCGTACACCTGAGAGGGAGTACGATGATGGCGGGTTCCTCGCAGTCACCCCCGAACGCAAGTTCTACGAGCGCAGGCTCCTCAAGGACTCGCAGATGACTGGGCGAGTCAGGGAGGCCCCAACCCCCGAGCGCAGCAACAACAACGGTGATTCCTTGTCTCTTTCCAGGGGCCGTACATACGATAGAGTCACAAAGAACGGCAACCTCCTGAGAGACTCTTCCTCAGAGAGGAGGGAGGAGAGGTATCGGATGAATGGGACACCAGAGCGACGATACAGAGTGGAGCGGGACTCTTCCCCTGACAGCAACTACAGCAGGGACGAGCTGAACTATGCAGCAGCACCCAGACTGAAGGATTACTACGGCATGATGAAGAACAACGCTGCACACAACAATGCTGCCTACAACAACACAGGCCATAACAATAACACAGTCGGCCGCAGTCCAAACCAGCTCCCTGAGCCCAAGAGAAGGCTGTACAAAGAAAGCCCCAAAGACCTCAGCATCTAGAGCAGAGATCCCCCTCGCCACTCTCTCCTCTATCTGTGCAAACTATGTACCATACACTGGAATTGGACTTCTGAGGATACTAACTCTTGTGCTTTATTTGGTCGACCGTTTTATTGATTGATTTGATTGACTTAACTACTTGTGATCCCATCCAGAGATTCATAAAGCAGCAGGACTACAATCCTTCTATCAGTTCATACTGGTTGTTTTGTCATTGTTATAGTTATTTTGAACATAACAGAGGTTGTTGTACTATAGTAAAGGTATTGTATGTGCCTGCATATTAAATCAGTGATATTGCTTTTTGTAGGCATTGCTGAATCTAAATATTTGTTCCCTCAGAGGTATGAAACATGCTTCCAGTTGTGGTATCTTCTAACTACTAAGCTTGTTTTCAACTTGTTTTTAGATGTCTGTTCCATTCCTGAATTGCTTTACTGAACAAACTATAGCACAAGACACTGATGGTTCACAAAAACTGTGAAAGTCATGTTGGACTTCAGGCAAAAATCAAAATTTACGATCTGATGGTAAAAGTAGAGTGATAATTATATAAATAATATATGATTTTTTTTTTGCATTTGCTCACTATTTATTTTTAATTTGGCACATATCTTGAGCAAGCTTCATTGCTTGAGGACCAAGGTAGAAGTGTACACTGTACCTGTGAAAGCATGCTGTACCCTACTTGTGTTGCATCTTTGAAATGTGTGGCAGCTCACCCTCCTTTGCCTAGATACACCCACATACTAACGAAAAATTGAGAAAAGAGAACAGACAACTGATGAGAAAAACTGGCAACGGTGTTATTAGTTTCTCCCTTGGAATAGGATTTTAAAAATAACTTGAATGCTCACTTTGTTCCTCGGTGTGTACTGATGTAGCAGGAAAGGAAGCCGAAACACTTTTAACTACAAGCAAAACTGCTCTGGTAGATTCTCTGCTGCGGGAAAATGAGTTATCTAAATTTGTTGCTCGAAAGCATTCGATTTCGTACTTTAGAGGAGTATGCATTATACCACAGTAACAGCTTGAAGCTGCCATAAAATGTGATTTTATTAAATATGTCAACAAAGAAAAAAATTAAGAAACGTGTAAATTATCCCTGTGCAAGATGCATGTGTAAATTTAAGTGTAGTTAACCACGTTATCTGATAGGTCTGAGCGAGAATAATTGATAAGGAACATGCACTGTAATCCCACAGTAATTGTTAGCCCTGTCCTCATGGTGATTATAACCACATTTGCGCACCGACCACCTCCTGGGTCCTGACACAAAGAACTGATGCGGTTTCTTGTGTTGGTTAAAAATGGAGAGTCCCGGTACAGGAGACGACCAATCTGCCATGCTGAGCCATGCTGTCACGCCACTGGAGTCTGACTGCTGCTTTATAATGTGTTTTGTGTGTATTCTATGTTTTATGTTTCATTAAAGAACTAAAATATATTGGATAAACCACAATAAATGCATTGTTTGATCACTGTTGTCGCCATGGTACTGTATTACAAAAAAAAAAAGAAAAAAAAAAAGAGAAACACATTTAAGAAGTTAACCTGTTGGCCATCACCTGTAAAGAATTTTTCCAATGTAACTATTAGGAACCTGTCAAGGAATAAAATGTTGCCTTTTTCTTGTACAAAAGAGAAATTTATGAAAAACCTCAGCAGTGAGGAATGTGATATTGTGTTTATATCTCTGAAATGGACCTGATGATTTATGGGAAATATGTTGATTTACTCTGGATCAGGTATGTAAAGACATTTTAAAATGAAAGACTGTATTTGGTCAATCAGAAACTGTTTGATGGTTTGAATCTCTCGATGGTTAGCCTGCCTTTGTATTATAAAGCACTTGTATGCAGTCTGTGTTCTTCAAGCATTATTTCTTGCAATGTGCTCCGGACATAATGCTGTCTCTGTGTTGATAAAAGCAGTACATGTATATGGGCCAATCTTTATTCTTTTTTTTTCTTTTCTTTTTCTTTTTTTTTTTTTTATAAAACTATGCATATATAAATACTACATTGTTCATAGCTTTATTTGACCCATGAAGCTATACATAACATTAGTCTAAAGTACAAGTAGATGTGGACTTATCCAGCTTCTTTCCTTGAGATGGATTACAATGTATATGTAGCTATCAAAAGAAGTCTGTGAATGCTATTTTTATTATCAAATAAAGTTTTCCATACAAATTCAAAAGGATTTCATATTTCTGCACAGCTGTTGTTCAGTAACGCCTCTGGAGATTTCCTCTGGTGTGTCAGTCATGGTCACATTACACTTTAATATGCAGCTTTAGAGACTTTGTTTTATGAAACATTGCAACTAGATAACAATGGACAACAACTTTGTATACGTAGTACACATAACACACATAACACACATAACAGAGTAACACATAATCTAGACCAGAGACATAGTACAAGCAATACTCTCACAATCCATACAAAAGAAGGGTTGTTTTTTACATTAGAAAGATGAATCATTTGCTATAATACTAATCATACCATTAATATTCTCTGTTATCTTAAATAACAATTGCAACATAGTATTACTAGATTAAAGTCTGACAAATTTATTTATTTGCAGAAAGTTAAGTGGTATCTTGTATATCCTCCAAATATCTTTATTAACATATTTGTGCTAAAGCAACAGAGTGATTGATTTTTTACCCCCTTAAGCTTGACTTCAGACAGCTGGCTCGGTGAGTCGATCTGTATTCTATGAAACATCCACTGGTAAGATGGTTGCTATAGCTACGCATGAAGGTCATTATGGGAGAGATCTTGGGGTGTTTTTTTTTCCTCTATTCTGGCATACCCAGGAGAAGGAGAAACCACGTCAGCACATGAGTTTCTGTTATTCATCACACTGTTCATTCATCTGCACTCTATTCATCTGGCTTCCAATATTTGGAAAAAAAATATTTTAAAAAGTCTGGTGCTAGGACAGGTGTACCTAAAAATTAACTGGTAACATGAAAATTTTCTTTACCTACTAAAAAATGTTAGAGCCAACTCTTTAGATGACTTTAGTAAAACTTAATCCAGGGCAATTTTAAATAAAAAGAAAATAGTACCAATTGTTTTGAATGCCAAACAGCAAGTCAAATATTTTAGCCATCTGTGATAGGGTGACCAGACATCCCAGACACTCCTGCATCATCACCTGTTTGTCCAAAATAATTCACCATTATGGTATGCCATATAAAAAAGCAAAACCAAAGTATATACTGTGTGTACTGTACGCTGCAGGCATACAGTATACGGCACGCTGCCAAATTGTCATAAATAATTACTGACATAAGACATATGAGCAATGGGCTTCTGCTGTCACGAGAATAAAGAAGACTGAATTAAAGTGTGAGCTCCCTTTCATAGAACAATCAGTCTTCGTGAATTTAGTTGGTTTCACTATCTCATTCGTTAAAAATATTCTGATCTTATCCAGGCTATAATTATTGAATCTACTGAGTAAAAAAAAAGTCCTTTTTGTTTGAGTATAATTGATGTCTTTTTATTGTTTAATGCACTGATTAGGTTATCATGGATAAATGACTTCATTTGACTTCATTTGACTACTTCAAACCAGATGATGGAAACTGTGTGTGTAAGCTCCAACATCTTAATGAAATTATTACCTGCTGAAAGCATTTAAAATACCTGCAGCATGTGGGTCCCCTATTGTGCGTTCATAAACTGCATTAGATCACTTTATAAAATTATGTATAAACTACGCAAAGCTATGAGGACCTATTTTAGTATTTGTGTCATGTATAGTACTTGTCGGCAATCATTAGCGGTAACGCCTTACTTGATATGCCCCTACTTTGCACTAACAAGAAATATAGAGACATGTATAGTTTACGGCACATTATAATGTAGTAATAAAGTAGCTTTAAATACATTTTAATTGTTAATTCATGTTGTTGTGTCAAGTATTGGCAGAAAAGTCTAACTTCCTCCATAAAGATTTTATTACTATAATGTCATTCATTAGGTTATTAAAATGTCTAAAGTGTTTCATGTGTGTTATGATAGAAGTAAGACATTTCCCGTTGAATAACCTTTAGCTCAAGGTGTCTCTAGATAATACTGCTATCCGGTAATACTTTGTCTGTGTTAACCTTTAATTAATGTGATTAATTCGTCATCAGATAAAATTGGTGTTGTGTCATGTGTATCTTCATCCCTGATTAATAATGTCATAATCCTTTTGGTAGGCCACCTTCTAAGTCCAAGGTGACCCATGACTGACATGAGATTACAGCAGCAATAAAATATTCACACGCTATTCTTAGTTTTTGTATTGTTCTCAGTGTCTGTCCCATCAAATTATGTAGAACAAGGGCATAACCACTAGATAATAACTCTGGAGTAAAAATTGACTCAAGACATAAATGCATTATGAATAGGTCATTCACATTTATTCATTTGATTTAATATACTACAGGCATATGAACTTTGCCACCCAAACTGTAAGTAAAACATAAACAGGATGATTCGTTTGCAAAGTGCGTTTTATTTTACGTTGCCTTGATTACATGCCACTACATTCAAAAATAAGCCAGTATCATATAAGATCCAACTGTAAAAGATTAACATTTTTTTTCCCTTTCCTCTCAGAAAAAAAAATCTCATAGATTTTTAAGTTGGATATTCTGTACATACAGGAACAACTCTGTAATGGGCTGACCTTTCCTGCAACTGTCTTTAGGTTGAACCAACACGTTTGTAAAAATACAAAAAGGACGTTATTTCTGTAGAAATTAGCCTTCAGTCGTTTCCCAGGGGGAGCAGAAGTCTTCTTCTTGGATAGTGGATCACGGAGCCTGTGCTGATGGTCCTTTTATGCAGGAGACACAGAGCTGGATGAGACAGAGGAGGCCTCGGTCTTGGTAGAGGAAGCTCCCTCCTCCTCCTCAAAGGGATTCTTCCCGCAGCACAAGGTAGTGATCATGCAGTGACGGAACTGCTTGTTCAGGCAGATGTAGATCATTGGGTTGTAGATGGCGGAACTCTTGGCAAAGAAGGCCGGGATGGTCATAAAGACTGGTCCAAACTCAGATCCCTGATTGCAGAAGATCCACCAGGCCACACCTGCATAGGGACACCAACATACCAGGAAGGCGACGACCATCATGACAACCATGCGGCTGACTTCCCTCTCAGCCCTCTGGGTGGTCTCAGACTCCTGCTGGGCAGCAGCAGCCTCCTTGACGGCACAGAGCAGACGGCCATAGCAGAAGAAAATGATAGTCAGTGGAGTCATGAAGTGGCAGGTGAACATGTAGACCACGAAGGACTCATTGTTGAACCCCTCTGCACGTGTGTAGTAGTCGACTCCACATGAGCACTGCATGCCTTCAGGGATGTAACGAGACCAGCCAACCAGAGGGGGCACAGCACATGAACAGGCCATCATCCAGCAGAATCCCAAACCCATGATTGCGTGTTCCTCCCCGAAGCGGAAGTTAGCGATGGGCTTGCAGACAACCACCCACCTTTCAATAGCCAGTACAACCAGCGACCAGAGCGCCATCTCACCGCCGAGGGTAGCAAAGAATCCTTCCAGATTGCAGCCGAGGCGTCCAAGGACAAAGTAGCCGTGCATTGAAGTGTACATCGTTGTAGTGAATCCTCCAAGTACCATGAAGAGGTTAGCCACCGCAAGGTTCAGCAGGATGTAGTTTAGTGGGGTTCGCAGCTTCTTGTGTTCGATGGTGACATACAGAGTGAGGAAGTTGACTGGAAAGCCGACAAGGATGAGCAGGAACATGTAGGCACCCAAAGCAGCGTAGGCTGCTGGGTTGACAAGGTAGTACTGAGGGTATTCATAAGGACTCCTGACAATGCCTGTGGTGTTAACCATAGGGACATAGAAAAATGGTCCCTCTGTGCCGTTCATGGTTGCGGCTTGCGGTTGCTATCAGCCCTTCTGTGTCGTTTCTTCTGGCTGGTCAGGAAAGTGACGGAGAGGGACCCTGCTACAAATGGACCCAGGTGGCCACAGTCTGGCTTTTAAAGGCACACCTTGGATTATCACTTTCCAAAGCCGTCAGCACAAAGTGATTTAGGGCACAGATAATATCTAATCCAGCCACCACTGCAAACATAACTGACCACTCATCAAGATATTAAGGTTACACCTGCTCACGTCTATCAAGGAGCTATCAGATAACTAATTATTAAAAAAATATATTTCAACATTATACCTCATGTAATTTGTTTTGTGTGTCTGTGTACTGAATTTGAAAGATTCTATTAAAAGGTGGCTAATTATGTGAACAGTGAAGCTATCCCCTAATATCTGTGACTTTCCTCCTGATGATCTCACCTGGTTGAGCAAAATAAGGAAGTGGAAGGTAATGTAGCTGCTGATTTGCTCCATTAGATGCAATTGGACTATAGTTTACCTTTCTATACAACCAAATTGTGTCAGTACTGATGCTTGTACATCAATCCTCCCAAAGTTTTGTGAAAAGGCAAGGATGACAGACAAACTTAATTAGCGGAGAAAGATAAAGCAAGACTGCATCACCTGTGCAGCTCATTCAAGTCAGAGTTTGTTGAGATGACAACCAGCTGGAACTGGCATTTGTGTTTACTTTTAAAATAAATAAATAAATAAATAGTGCTTCCTCTTAGACACTGCTTCAGGTAATTTTGTCACGACATTTTGTAGGCCTTTGAAGCTTCATATTGATGAATGATGATATCATTGATATGTATCCTTTTATAATCCAATCCACATTTTATAAGTTAAATTTTGATTGCCATTGCTTTTGTTTGTTTGTTTTTAACCCATTCACAACCCATCCTCAACTACTCACCCAGTCTTTCTTAAGGCTTACACTGCAACACAACTATCAGAACTCAGGACTGACTCAGACACTAATATCGAGAGGTTTGGACGTCCGTTTACAATTCAATTTACATTTTTGTAATTACTGAGAGAGTCAATTGAGGGTCAATTATTAAACATACTGCTGAATACCAGGAATCAAAATCTGCATTTGTTCCAATTTACACAGCCGTACCCAAACCTCCTTCCAACAAGCAAATAGTTGTACTTTGTCCTTGAGAAGATCTTGTCATACTAACGGTTATTTTCATTATCAATTATCTACATTTTATTAATATATCCTTGATGTTTTTTTTGTTTTTTTTAGTATAAATTAGTATAGCATCTGTGCTTTTTTTTTTTGTCAAAACAACAGTCCAAAACCTAAAAATATAGAAAAGCATTGTTATTAAGGGCAATAAAAGATAGAAAGTCTTCAAACCACAATTAACTGTTTGGTATTTCTGCTTGAAAGGGTTAAATAATTCTTGATTATCAAAATATCTGCCAATTATTTTGTCCCACTTGTCATTGCAGCTCTACTCTTGAGATTTATCTTTATTCCAAAGAATGATTCATGAAGAAGTAACAACCCTAAGCCATCTATGATTATTTTTAAAATTTGAAATGCACTGCAGACCAGAAACAGGACAAATACAATAAAATCCTTTAGCTGTACCTCAATACAAGCCTTTTTTTTAACCACCCAATATTGTAAAGGGATTCATAATTTCTTGCATTAGACTGTCCTGTCTAAGGCAGAAGCAGAATGTATCAGACCTTGGAAATGTCTAAAAAAAAATCCCCTGGTCTTGTGGATTAATGTGCAGTAACAGGTACATTTTCTGGACGGCACTGAATGTAGAGCAGACGTAGAGGTGTTGCTGAGTGCTTGGCCATCTTAGCTGTTGGTAAAGAGCTCAGCACTTTCCTAATGGGTGTTGTATTAAAGAGATTTGGGGCTTATGGATATGTTACTCTCAAAGGCCTGTAATGGATTTAATGTCGCACAGGGTCATTCTCACTCAGTAGGATGTTTCTGTCTTTAGATAGATACTAAATTCCTTCCTAATATATATATATATATATATAATTGATATATATCAATGATATATATCATTATTATTATCATTATTATTAATAATTATTAATTGTCATTTAAATGTCATTTTTATGATAAGACATATTTACTGGCATGATATTATAATAAACTGATTTTGTTTTTGTTTTTTTAATGAAGACAGAAAAAGCTTATGTATAATGATTTTTACAAGGGCATGGAGAGAAAACATGAACAGAGATACCAACCATGCTTTAACTTTTCAGATTAACAGCACCTAACCTCAAGTTTTTCACCACATTAACTAAGGCCATAACATTAAAAACCATTAGTCTTTTGAAGAAGCTTTGGACATTCTGCCATCGTGACATTTTGCACTGGTATCTAGCAAGATGAAGATTCAGATGATCGATCCGGCAGTCTTATCAATTGAAATGAATGGCTTCCAAACGAATCACATACGCACACACATACACACACAACTACGAATGTTTAAACCATGTTTAATTATGATGAGCTGATATTTTTCATCACTTTCTTCACATTGTAAATACAGATAGTTACATCCCCTATACTGGCAAAGTACAAAATGAAAACTCAAGAAACTATTGACTTAAGTTTATCATATGTCTGCATTTATGTACAATAAATTGATAATTTTATTCATTTTTCAAGCAAAAATACTAAACATTGAATGTTTTCAGTTCACACACTTGTGAGGATCTGTTGCTTTTATATGTAATTATGAAAGTAAATATGAAAGTAAAACATATGATTTACAAAAGTGCAAAAGTGTTTATGTAAATGACACAAAAACAGATTGAAGTATGTAAAGTACGAGTGTGAAATATTACTTAGGTTTAACAAAAGCGAGCAAAACCTGGGATAAAGACTAGAACAGAGAAGGGTCAGTAGGAGACTTGAGAGCTACACACCCTGGACCAGCTACTCATCTACATGCTGAACAGGATTTGCAGATCCTGGAGGAGATCAGGGCAGACCTGTTGCTGAGCTGCAAAGCCTCTCTACTCGGATGAGGCACATTTGTAAGGCTTTTGCTGCCCTCTTCAGGAAAGCCAAGAAAAGTGATAGTCATACAAAAAACATAGTCATACAAAAACTTAAGAGTCTTCTTTATTACTACAAGAAAATCAATATGCATTCATAGTATTGTTAACCAGATTTTCAAAAATAATTCATATTTATGTTGTAGATTTTGTCAACAATTTATAGCTATGACCTAACCAAATCTGAAGTCAGTTGATCCAATAAAAACAAACATTGTATTGATGTATTTCCTGGAGGAGTACAACAAAAAAAAATCCACAAACATACTTCATAGAGCATTTGTATAACAATTCAAAGTAGGAGAATTAAATATTATTAATGTAATTAATAATAACATATATTAAATAAATTAATATTAATTAAATATCCAATAAGAATTTTTTTTCCCCATTTTATGCTACATTATGTTTCCACTCCTCAACATTTCTCTTTTTTATCATCTACACTTATCTAACAGCAGTTACAAGTCACTTTTCCGAATCTGATTAAATACTAAATACATATGATTTTTTAGGAATTTTATCTTTAATATTACTATTTAGCTGATTCTGCACTGGTAAATAAATGCATAACTCTGCATGCATAAATGCACAACTCTGTAATGGACAAAGGATATAAATATATCTTCCACCGTGGATCCTCGCTTCTCAAATTGCATCTGTCTAGAGATTTAAAACACTAAACTGTAACTTTCCTAAAACCTTTCAGTCTCCTCAAAGTTGTCCATCCTGTATTATTTAGATTTAATTTCCAGTGTTTTCTATATTAAGCAAGAATCCAAAGGGATTTTTGTACACAATTTGTTAACCCTTGTTAAACCAGCTACATAATCTATTCACCAATCTAGCCAAAAGCACCGGATGGTTGTTTCAAAATGTTTGACTGAGGCCAAGTGTTGGCCTTGGTTATAGCTTTTGTTTACTAAATTTATTTTCACTGAACTGCATTTCTGAGATGTTAATCTGAACATGGGCAGACTTGTATTTTCTAAGAAGTACCCACCTTGGGTTTATAGAAGTATAGTGTCAGACAAGGACCTGTCTGATGAATAATACAAAAAGCTTTGGCCTTAAACTAATAAATAGTGTATGACTTTCTTTCCAAAGAGAAAAACATTGAAGCACATGGATTTACTGGACTGCCTTTTATTCCAATACCGTGGAAATCCAGTTCTGACCACAGATCCTAACCACTAGTTACCGTTATGTTACTTGACTAGATGTTACTAGTATTCCTTTTTGCCAGTAGATGTGTTTCCATACATTTTTGGTGAGCACTTTTGAAGTATCACATTAGAAAGTTGAATGGAAATTTCTAGATTTGATAAAAGCTTCCATAATGTTTTAAAAGATGGCTGTAAATTCACTTTACAAATGAATGTAAAGTGAATGGTAAGTGTAAGATGAATGATGTATGAGTGTAAAGTGTAAGATTTGGGAATGAAAAATCTTCAGCCCGTCTCATGACAGATACTGATCAAGTGTATCCATCATCAGTTCTCTGTCCCTGATTAGACACATAATGACTTGTCAGCAGCCTTTTATATTACAAATAAAACTTGTTCCAACAACCACAGCTTTGGTTCCTGACTTCAGCTTTTTTTTTTTTTTTTGCAAATGAAGATGACGGTGGTTTTTAGAGGACAAACGAGTGGGCAGAGTGTGATGCTCTCTCACTCTGCCCACAGGAACTCTCTTGCTGAGTGACCAGTAGAGAAGAGGGAACACTGTGACCACGACATGGCACATTCCACACCACCAGCTCCCACATACAGTTCACACTGAGGGTTGTACATCATAGGACCCGTAGCAGCAAAAAATAACATCAGCTGTTGTCCAGGATGTCAAGATTCGTTTTGAGTTTCACTGTGCAAACATAAAAACAGCATTTTTTGGGTTGACACCATTTGTTACAGGGATTTGGTACTATATGTGGGTTTTTTATTAACTTGAGAATTGATATCATTGATCATTTTTAAAAGCCTTTAAAATATCAAATCAGGCCATCAAGAGGTTAAAAAAAAACACAATCATTTTGTAATTTTCTGGAATTAAAGGACTGCTTCTACATTACAGGTCTCACATCATTACACATGAATGAAAGGTCTTTTTCCTGAAGTTGATACCCAATTTCTTGCAATTTCAAGACTTTTTAAGTACCCCAATATGCAGAGATATTCAATAAAATAGACCAAAAAACAAAAGATCAAACAGCTTAATGTTAGTTGTATTTACACATTCAAGAACCAACACAAAAACTCAATATTGATTTTTATTATTCTGTTTATTTTGTGTTTTCTATGTCAAAGCATAAGAAATGCCCTCAGGTTTATTGCCTGTCGTGATCTGTTGCCCTTTAACAAGATGTTTGTTCAGTGTTCATCGAGGGTAGTACAGGAAAGTTAGAAATGTTACCTCAGGATTCTGTCTCTTACAGTATTATTTTATGAAAATAAACAGATTCTGAACTATTTCTTTGTTTTTCCCCACAACCAAACCTGCGCAGACTTCTCAAGCAAGTTTTGAATAATTTCTATTCAAACTAGAATACAATTACACCCTGAGTGTAGGCAACATACCAAACAAACAACATTAGCAGAAAGGTGTATTACTTGCAATTCCTTTAACAATGCTGCTCTCAACAAAGTAATATGATCTATTTTAGGTGTGTGTAGGGTAGTTTCACTTGTGTCTTTATATCTGAGTAACCCTGCAGCCAGGACCCCATGTGATAAAAGGGAGTAGAGGTCCAACAACTCTTATGGATGATTACTTTTTTGATTGACAAATATTTTTCATACTGGTTTCGGTAATCATCTGGTATTCTAGTGATGAGCATGTTCAGTTAGATATAATCACACACACACACTCTACACTAAAAATAAACAGGCTATTGGACATAGTAGATAATAATTATATACATTGCCAACCCCACTAGAAAATAAACTGCACTTCAGAACTAAAGACAGGACAGTAAATCAATCAAAGCTTCATATAAAAAGGCAGTGGAATAGAAATATCTGCTGCTGCACATGCTTTCAGGATGTTTGCCAGCAGTGGGAGCTGTTAATCTTCACTATACTGCTTGACATGAAATCGTTCATATTCAACATTATTGTTGATGCCGCAGCAATCGACTGAAGCAATATTTGCATCTTGTTGCTGAATTAGTAGCACCATTTCAGGCTGGCAGTGTTTCAGGGTGCCAAGCGGCCTATTTAAAATACATTATTCACACTGATGGTGACAGCAGTGCTTCTCTCTTGATGCATCGCAGCTGATGCATGTCCATGTTTTTTTGTTTTTTGTTTTTTTTTTAACTTAATCTATGTCTTTAAACCATCCCTACTATTATATGTGGAGGGGGATGCGCCAGCTTTCAAAGCAGGCAGTTATGTACGCAGATGGAGATCCACAGACCTTCCCCTGTTATCAAAGACTACCATTTGTCAGGAATAGCACCGGGGGTCCATTAAGCCACCCTAAAGTGCAAAGAAGATGAGGTCAGATGTGTTGCATTAACACCATCTACTCTCACGTGAAATTATCAGAGGGTGGGGGTTTGTCAGAGAGCCTCTCCAGCTTCTGAAATAATATAAAATGAACAATTGCAAAGACCTCTTCTAACATTGTTTTTTTTTTTCTTCTTCTAAAAATACCTATTTGTGCTTTGAGATATATAAAGAAAACCTCTTCTGCAAGCTGATGAGGAGCTTACTGCATTCCCTTCTGGTCAGTCAGAAGTATAAACAGAAATCAGTATGAATCTCTCTCTCCCCCTCTCTCTCTTCTTTCGTATTCTCCCCTCCGTTTAGCCTTGGTTTTGCCTGTCCTCCTTTCTGTCTCTTTATGGTCGTCCTTCAAGTTCATGTGCACACACACACACACACACACACACACACACACACACAAACACAACATTTTGTCTGTGGTGACGTTTCTGTGACTCCTTCTTACCGCCCATTGTTCATGTTTGACAACTGCAAAGAAATTAGCAGTCTTTGGCATGATTCATCATCTTTCAATCGACTGGTTGCTAAGGTGATGAATCCACAGTGTATGTGCAGAGTGCTGAAATCCTGTGGAGTGTGTGGAGAGCGGTGTCCTTACTTTGACTCATACACACACACACACACACACACACACTGACTATGTGGTGGACTAAACTGTCGGGCTAAGCTGGGTTCTTACCTCCCC